>CANSZD010004043.1:0-146222 GCA_947648045.1 Beta corolliflora
ATTATAATATTCTTGTGATTTTATTTGAATTGGTAAATTCTCGTCTCGCTTCTTTTCGGATCCGGGAAATACTTGCCTTTTTTTCTCATTATTTCTAAGTCGTCATAATTAGGTTTTTAATATAATTTTAATCCTTTCTCCATAGGTAATATAAGATTAGTAAAAGGGAGATCTATAGTAATTAAGGCCTAATTTGTTTTTAGTATAAATTTGATGTTGGTTGGTTAATATATAAGCATTCTCACATTGTACTGTCATAACTTTTGATCCATTGGTCATGTTTATTCCTCCTACCATCCAATATAGGACTAATGCTCTTTTTCTATGTTTCTGGGTCAGGTTAGACTTACCGAATAATTTGGTTTAATTATAAATCTTACCTTTGGTAAATAAGATTTCCTTTAAGTTGTGCTATAATGGCTTGTTCTATAGGTTCATTAATTCTATCATCGGCTAATTCTAATTCTAAGGGAGTATCTATTCCTTCCTTAAAACGAGTTTTTTTATTATTATTTCAATGGGTTTGCTAATTCTACAAATCTACATGTGATTGGTTTTATTTTTTAATACGTTGTTAATTTTGGTTATTTCTTCATTTAGCACTTCTTGTGTTATTAATGGGACTCTAATGTTACCTTGTACTTGTGTTATATCAATAACATGTTCTCTTGTGCCTATAACTAAATATTCTTCCTTTTTTTGAAATAGTTAGTTAAATTGGTTAATTCAAAATTTTTTCTTTTAATTATTTTATTGGGAGACAATGTAAATCCTTCATATTTCAATGAATTATATTTTGTAAATCAAAAATAGCGCTTTGATTTTTTATGTTGTACGGTAATATCTTCATCGTAATCAACTTCTTGTAATTCTTTATCCATTACTATCGGTTGTATCTTCTTCACTACTTCTTATTTCATCTTTATCCCGTTTCGTATTCTAAAACATATATTTCTTCATCTCGTGGTATATTATTTTTACCTTATTTCATATTCTCGCTATATGTAGTTCAATAAAATTTACATTTTAAATATTTTCTTAGTATTTTTATTTGTTTTAGTCTTACATTCTTTTGCTATGTGACCTGTCGTCCACAATTATAACATCTACATCTTTTGGATTTTTTGCATAATTATAGATTTTTCTTTTAATAAAGTAATTTTTATTTGATCTTTTCTTATTTTTATATTTTCATATACGGTTTGAATCTTTTATATCGTCTTTGTATTAACTCGGGTCTTTTTAGTTTTATATTTTTTGTTTAATTTGTAACAACCAAATTTAGGTATTTCATATTTTTCACTTGATCCCACTTATTTTAGCTTGTTTTCTAAATGCATTTTGGTTATTGACTTCATTACAATAATTTTATACCATGTTTGTAAAAAATGATATTTGTTCGCTTAAAGTTCTGTTTTAGGTTACATATATGCTCCTTGTACCGAGTGTTTATAGGTATTGGTAATTTTTCAAAATATAATTTTTGAAATACCGCTAATTGTTAGTGTTTCGGTTCCTAATTCATAATAATTCATTTGGAATGCACAATTATATTCGTTTAAATCTTGGACACATGGAACATATTTGCATATTATATAGTTGGGACTTACAATATTCTTTCTTAGCTTCTCGCATATTTTTAATCTGCATTTGGATTGCCAAATTCTCTTCGAATTATTTTTTCGTATTTTTCAACATTTGTTGTTGAATCCTGTCATCTCGGTTCCTTTTTGTCTTAGTACTCTCAGGTTCTGTTAATTCTTTTATTCCTATATTAGTTAAATAACTTTTTGCTATTCCTGTTATTAGAAGCTTCAATATAACTAGCCGCCGCACTAAGCGATATTTTAGCTTCTATTAATTTTGCATTTATTCTAGCTATCCAATTTTGTATATCTATTTCACATTTGTAGCGCAATCTACATTTAAAGTTTCTCCTGTTTGGTTATTTCTTGGTATGTAATCATTTTCTATTTTTTCTTCGATATTTCCATATATAGTCATTATTTCTATGATTTTACCCATATTTTTTTTTTTCAAAGTAGGTTTATAATTTCTATTGGTTTCCATATAATCATAATCGTCATCCGTGTAGGCCTTAGTAAGTACGTTAATTTCTTCATCTTTTTAAATTAAAATCGATTCTAAATGCTTTAAATATCTAAATTCTTGATCGGATTGTTCTGAATAAAATTCTTCACTATTTTCTTCTAGAGTATTTACCTCTATATTATTTACCTCCTAGTTGTTCTATTTCAGTAGTTAAAGCTTCTATGGTAGTATTATTTATTATTTCGTTATCCGATTAGGTATTTCCGATATTTCGGTGTTTTCTTTGATATTACATATAGTTTGTTCTTCTATTTTATCAAACCTATTATTATATTCTTTTTTATGATTTTGTATCTCTTCATTAAAATTATTTTCTACTCGTAGACTTTATCTAATATTTGTTTGGTATTAATATGTATTATTTTGATAGATTCTTCCATTTTTCTCATTCTTTCATCATATTTTCTTTCTAACTTTTCTAATTTTTTTGTAGATGTCATTAATTGTTTTTATTATCTTGATAGCTACTTTCTATATTTGTTATTTGTACTAAATTATTTTCTAGTGCTAGTCTTCTTTCCCTATCAAATTCATTTTCTAGTATCATATGTTTTCTATCTTTTATCAAATAAAATCTTCCTTTACTAATTTCTCGCAAATTGTCAATTTTAATTAGTCTTGTGTATTTTAAATGGACCATCGGGGTATCTAATAATTTCTTCTTCAATGATTTTTTCGTTTTTATTCATTATTCTCGATTGTTCAATTACTTCTTTCATATTCTATTTCTATTCTTTTTATTAAAAGTAATTCGAAATAACCGTAAATATTCTTTAGTTATCTTCTTTCTAAGATTTCATAACCTTGTTCTTCTAATTCTATTGGTATTTTAGTATTACTTGATTCTTGGGTTTATCTAGATTATTCTTACTTTCTTTTAGTAATTGTATAATTAATAAAATATTTATATTAATTATTTTTCTTTTTAAAAGTAGGTTTATAATTTCTATTAGTTTCCATATAATCATGATCGTCCTCTGTGTAGGCCTTAGTAAGTACGTTAATTTCTTCATCTTTTTCTGAATTAAAATCTAATTCTAAATGATTTGAATATCTAAATTCTTGATCGGGATTGTTCGTAATAAAATTCTTCACTATTTTCTTCTAGAGTATTTACCTCTATATTATTTACCTCTCTAGTCGTTCTATTTCAGTAGTTAAAGCTTCTATGGTAGTATTATTTATTATTTCAAGTTATCCGATTCGTGATTTTCGATATTTCAAGTTGTTTTCTTTGATATTACATATAAGCCGTTATTCTATTTTATCAAACCTATTATTATATTCTATTTTAAGATTTTGTATCTCTTCATTAAAATTATTTTCTACTCTGTAGACTTTATCTAATATTTGTTTGGTATTAATATGTATTATTTTGATTGATTCTTTCATCTTTCTCATTCTTTCATCATATTTTCTTTCTAACTTTTCTAATTTTTTTGTAGATGTCATTAATTGTTTTATTGTCTTGATAGCTACTTTCTATATTTGTTATTTGTACTAAATTATTTTCTAGTGCTAGTCTTCTTCCCTATCAAATTCATTTTCTAGTATCATTTGTTTTCTATCTTTTATCAAATAAAATCTTCCTTTACTAATTTCCGCAAATCGTCTATTTTGATTAGTCTTGTGTATTTTAAATGGACCATCATGGTATCTAATAATTTCTTCTTCAATGATTTTTTCGTTTTTATTCATTATACCGATTGTTCAATTACTCTTTCATATTTTATTTCTATTCTTTTTCTTAAAGGTAATTTCGGAAATAACCGTGGAATATTCTTTAGTTATCTTCTTTTCTAAGATTTCATAACCTTGTTCTTCTAGTTCTATTGGTATTTTAGTATTACTTGATTCCGGTTTATCTAGATCATTCTTACTTTCTTTTAGTAATTGTATAATTAATAAAATATTTGTATTAATTATTTTTAGATTAGTTCCTAAATTTTCTTCTTTTCCTAGTTCACTCATACATACATGCTTGATTTTCTATCTAATGTATTAATATAATCTTCATGTATTTTCTTAGATATATCTTCTTGTTCTTTAATTTGTATTAGCTCTATTTGATTATCAAAAGGTTTTTACTCTTTTCGATTTCTTCATAATTATAATTTAATGTTGCTCGTTCAAATATTTGTATTTTATTAATGATAGCTATTTGTTTTTTATTTCTTAATTATAAATTTTTAATATCGATTGCATAGTTGATATAAAGTATTGGAAATTAGCTTTTCTCATAGAATTTTTTACTTGGGATTTAGTACTCATACGTATAACGAATCTTGTAAATCTCTAAGTTCTTATCTATCTTCTATAAGTTTTCCTATTTTAAGTTGTTTTCTTTGTATTTCTTTTCTTATAGCATTCATCATCTCAATATCTTTCCTTAGATATGCTTCATATAAATATTCTTGATATTGTGTCATTTTTTCATTTGTATTTCTAAGCCGAAGGTTATATGATAATTCTCGAATTGCTATTTTTCCTTTGCAGCTTTTTATTTGTGTTTTCATGATAAATAAATATAACAAGTAAATAAGCAAATAAATAACAAGTACAAGTAAATATTCTTGTCTCGTATGAACTTCCTTTTGGACTCAATCCTTTTGTTCATAATAGACCTTAATCGGTTAATAACAATTCTATCAACTTTCATATAAGTACGCTAATCCGCTTTGCTACCCTTAAGCACTTAAGCGGGAATTAAATAAATTCATGTTTTTCAACCTCACCACATAGGTTTTATGCATCACGCCCTCAACGCCTTCTCATTCATCAACGCGGCTAAACGGGCTCCGCAACCAATTGTCTCTTGGTTTCTAAACATGATTTTACTTAATCGGGAAAGCATAAATAAGATAGCATACATCCTATATGAAATTATAGAATTATCTTAACAGATCTTAGTATTATTATAAACTAGGGGATTGAATTTAAATTCGGTTCATAAGAAAAAGAATTACCTTATATGCTTCCATAATTGATATTTAAATATCTTGAGGAATTAGCTCTTAAGTAAATAGCTCGGTCTTTTGTAAATAAGTGGCTCTGATACCAACTTGGGTGTGAAGCGTGTTTAAGAGAGAGAGAGAGAAAATTTCTGGAGAGATCCAGAGGAAGAGATGAGAGATGAGGGAGAAGCTCGATGATGCCTCTTTGCAACATCGAGCAATTCTTATTTATAGATCGAACTCTTTTAGGCGTCCGTATAAAATTACACAACTATTACATCTACTATTTGCGACAAAGTGTATAGTAAAAGTGCTACAATAAAAAGTGCAACAATAAAGTAAAATTATTATTCACTATTTACATATTTTCCTAGGAGTAAGTCGCCTATCTTTTGTCTTATTTGTTACAAATTTGTTATTTTTCGTTACTTATCTTCTAAATTTTTTGTGTGTGTTTTATGCTTACAAAGTGTGCTCTATCTCTCGTTGTAGATGTCGTTGTACTAGATGATTCGGCTCCTTCTCCACAGCCTAACCGTATCTTCAATTATTGGTACGCTCATTTGTTTAATTCCACACATTTGACATGAATGGTTATTATTTTGTCGCATCCAATCGCAATATCTCTTCAAGGTATCTTGAGTCGAAAATTTCTAGGTATATACCTTGTAATCGGTTCTTGATCCGGATGGAGCGAGCTCCATATCCATGATTTGATAGTTTATTATTAGAAGATAATCTACTAATAAGTAGTATCTAAAATGGGTCTTTCCACACCGAAGGCTACCACCCTTCGAGGAATAGTAAATCAGAGTTAGAGAATTTATCCCTAAATTATCAAAATATACCGAACCATTAACTAAAAAACTAAAGAAATACTACGATGTTAGATGGGAAGATACTCGACACAAAGATTTTAGAGAAAATTAAGGAATTAGTCAGAAAAATTACCAAAACTAAGTTTTCCGATGAAGCCAAAGAATTTACATGGATAGTAGAAACGAATGCTAGCGAAACCAATAATGGTTATGGAGCAAGATTAAAATACGAGATATAAAAATGATAAAAAAGAATATGTTTGTAGATATCACTCAGAACTTTTAAGGCTAATGAGATCAATTGGGATATAAATAAAAAGGAATTAAAAGGTAAAAAATGGAATTAAAAAATTTGAATGTTATATAGTTTACAATAAATTCATAATTAGAACCGATAATAGAACCGTCCGAAGTTGGCTAACCCTAAAACTGGCAGGATTTAATTACAAGGAAGGAGGTAAACCGGATTGTAGCAAATATTAATCAATACGAGTTTATTATTGAATTACTAAAAACTAACGAAAATTGCTTTGCTGATTATCTCTCATGATATAGCTCAACAATCGATTCTAGAAAATCGGGAGCTCAAGATACAACTCAAAAATTATCGGTTCTAATTATGAATTTATTATAAACTATATAACATTCAAAAAAAATTTATTCCATTTTTTTGCTTTTAATTCCTTTTTATTTATATCCCAATTGATCTCATTAGCCTTAAAAGTTTCGAGTGATATCTACAAACATATTCTTTTTATCATTTTTATATCTCGCATTTTAATACCGCTCCATAGCCATTATTGGTTTCGCTAGCATTTGTTTCTACTATCCATGTAAATTCTTTGTCTTCATCGATAAAAATTAGTTTTGGTAATTTTCGACTAATTCCCTTAATTTTCTCTAAAATCTTTGTGTTAGTATCTTCCCATCTAAAATCGTAGTCTTTCTTTTAGTTTTTTAGTTAATGGTTCGGTATATTGTGATAATTTAGGGATAAATTCTCTAACTTCGATTTACTATTCCTAAGAATTTTTGTAATTCTTTCTTAGTATTAATTTCCTTTTGAAACTCTATAATTTTTGGGCTATATGGTCTTGCATTTTTGTTCCAGTTTTTATCTATTTCAAATCCTAAGAATTCAATTTGTGTTTTAAATAATTCCATTTTCTTTTTACTTAAAACTACACCACTAGTTTTGATAATTTCTGTAAACTGTTCTAATAATTTATAGTGTTCTTCTTGTGTTTTTGAATATATTAGTTTATCACTTTATCATCAATATAAACTACACAATTTGATAATTGATTTAAATATTTATCCATAAATGCTTGGAATCTGCCTAGGGCATTTTTATATCCAAAGGGTAAGACGTTCCATTCATAAAATCCATTGGGGACTTTAAATGCTGTTAGTTGTTTAGAATCTTCAGTTAGTTTTAATTGGTGAAAACTACTTTTACAATCAAATTTTGAAAAATAATTATATCCTTGTATTTGTCTCATTTTAAGTATCTTATTTTGTATGGGGTAATTGTAAGTAATTGTTTTTTCATTTAGAATTCTATAATATATAACCATTCTGGTTTTACCTTTTTTTTGTTCTGAATGATTGTTAACTATAAAAGCACTGCTACTATGTTTTGAATTGCTTGGTCTAATTAGTTTTCCAGCTAGTAGTTCTGTTATTTGCATTTTAAATTCTTTTTCATCTCGTTGCGTATTATTAAAAGGTTTTTGGGATATTATGCTATTTTGGTCTTTCAATGTTATTTGTATTTCTGTTTTGTGCTTATGCCAATTTTCTAAAGGATTGTCGTTGCATAGTTTTTCTAACTTAGTTTTTAATGGAGTAAGCTTATCTAAATGTAGTATACCAATTTCTATAATTTCAAATTTATTAATATCTTCCTTCTTGGTTGTCATTTTTTGGACTAATTGTGCTTCTTCGCCTATTTTACATTTTTTCCATTCTATTGGTATTCGTTCTCTATTTTTTACTACTTTAGCTCTTAACTTCTGTTTACAAGGAGTGAATAATGTAACGAATTCTTTGCCTATACTAAATGGTTTATATTGGTTAAGAAAGTTGGTTCCTAGTATTATATCTTTTCCTATTTATTCGAAACAATATACTTTAGGTATGATTAATATTTTATTTCAAATTTATATTTTGACATTTGTTTGATATAGGGTGATTTTACTACTATTGTTGTTAAATCCATTTATTCTAAATCGTATGTTTAATTTTTTCCATTCTGGTAAACAGTTTTCTTTCATAATTATTGGTTGTGCTCCTGTATCTATCATTGGTGTATAATATCGACTTTTATATCCTTCAATGATTATTTTTATAAGTATATAGGTTTAACCTTTTCTAATTTTTTGAGTTGTATCTTGAGCTCCTGATTTTCTAGAATCAGTTGTTGAACTATTTCTTGAGAGATAATCTGCAATGCAATTTTCGTTAGTTTTTAGTAATTCAATAATAAACTCGTATTGATTAATATCTGCTATAATCCGGTTTATCTCCTTCCTTGTAATTGAATCCTGCAGTTTTTAGGTTAGCCAACTTCGACAGTTCTATTATCGGCTCTAATTATGAATTTATTATAAACTATATAACATTTCAAATTTTTTGATTCCATTTTTTTCTCGTTTTAATTCCTTTTTATTTATATCCCAATTGATCTCATTAGCCTTAAAAGTTCCTGAGTGATATCTACAAACATACTCTTTTTATCATTTTTATATCTCGTATTTTAATACCGCTCCATAACCATTATTGGTTTCGCTAGCATCTGTTTCTACTATCCATGTAAATTCTTTGTCTTCATCGAGAAAACTTAGTTTTGGTAATAATCCGACTAATTCCTTAATTTTCTCTAAAATCTTTGTGTAAGTATCTTCCCATATAAAATCGTAGTCTTTCATTAGTTTTTTAGTTAATGGTTCTGGGATATTGTGATAATTTAGGGATAAATTCTCTAACCCGATTTACTCTAAAATACCAATAGAACTTGAAGAACAAGGTTATGAAATCTTAGAAAAGAAGATAACTAAAGAATATTCATAGTTATTTCCCGTAATTACTTTTAAGAAAAAGAATAGAAATAGAATATGAAAGAGTAATTGAACAATCGAATAATGAATAAAAACGAAAAAAATCATTGAAGAAGAAATTATTAGATACCCCGATGGTCCATTTAAAATACACAAGACTAATCAAAATAGACAATTTGCGTAAATTAGTAAAGGAAGATTTTATTTGATAAAAAGATAGAAAACAAATGATACTAGAAAATGAATTTGATAGAGGAAAGAAGACTAGCACTAGAAAATAATTTAGTACAAATAACAAATATAGAAAGTAGCTATCAAGACAATAAAACAATTAATGATATCTATAAAAAACTAGAAAAGTTAGGAAGAAAATATGATGAAAGAATGAGAAAAATGGACGAATCTATCAAAAAATTACATATTAATACCAAATAAATATTAGATAAAGTCTACAGAGTAGAAAATAATGTTAATGAAGAGATACAAAATCTTAAAATAGAATATAATAATGTAAAAATTGGTTAAATCCAAAAAGATGTAGATGTTATAATTGTGGACGATAGGTCACATAGCAAAAGAATGTAAGACTAAAACAAATAAAAATACTAAGAAAAATATAAAAAATGTAAATTTTATTGAACTACATATAGCGGTAATATGAAATAGGTAAAAATAATGTACCACCATATGAAGAAATATATGTTTTAGAATACGAAACGGATAATGATGAAATAAGAAGTAGTGAAGAAGATACGTAAACCGATAGTAATGGATAAAGAATTACAAGAAGTTAATTACGATGAAGATATTACCGTACAACATAAAAATCAAAGAGCTATTTTTGATTTACAAAAATATAATGCGTTAAAGCATGAAGGATTTACATTGTCTCCCAATAAAATAATTGAAAAGAAAAAATTTGAATTAACCAATTTAAATAAGTATTTCAAAAGGGAGAAAGAAGAATATTTAGTTATAGCTGATAGAGAACATGTTATAGATATAACACAAGTACAAGGTAACACTAGAGTCCCATTAATAACACAAGAAGTGCTAAATGAAGAAATAACCAAAATTAACAACGTATTAAAAAATAAACCAATCACATTTAGATTTGTAGAATTAGGAGCCATTGAAATAATATTAAAAGCCTCGTTTTAAGGAAGGAATAGATACTCCCTTAGAATTAGAATTAGCCGAACGATAGAATTAAAGAACCAATAGAACAAGCCATTATAGCACAACTTAAAGGAAATCTTATTTACCAAAAGGTTAGATTTATAATTAAACCAAATTATTCTAGAAGTCTAATCGACCAAAACATAGAAAAGGCATTAGTCCTATATTGGATGTTAGAGGAATAAACATGACCAATGGATCAAACGTTATGACAAGATAATGTAAGAATGCTTATATATTAACCAACCAACATCAAATTTATACTAAAAACAAATTAAGACCAATTACTATAGATCCCCCTTTTACCGATCTTATATTACCTATAGAGAAAGGATTTAAATTATATTCTAAACCTAATTATGACGACTTAGAAATAATGAAAAACGCTAAGTATTTCTAGATTCGTAAAAGAACGAGATGAGAATTTACCTATTCAAATAAAAATCACAAGAATATTATATGATTATAAAAATAGGAACAAAGAGTTTAACCGCAAAGCTCGATGTCACTACCGAAAGCAATTCAATTTCATTAGAAAAACCGCCAGACCAAATAATAAACATTAATGAGAATTTTAATAGACTAATAATACTTACAACAAAATTTGCACTACAAGATATAAATATTGAATATGTTATAACCCTAAATAATAAGATAGTATTAGGAAAAGAATTTTTAGAAAAGGTTAAACCCTGGAAAATAGAACAAGACTATTTTGAATTTACTTATAATCAAACCCAAAGTATAAAACTAGAATAATCAATGAGTAATGCTATACCAAGTTTAATAAAATTAATAAAATTACAAAAAACAAGATAGAGATAGCAAAAGAGGTGAAAGCCTATATAAGTCAAAAATTACACATATTAAGTATTGTGGGATGCCATAGAGATAGTATAAGAACATTATCCGACAAAGAACTAAAGAAAATAAGAGATATAGAAATATTAGAACAAAGAATTACGTAAAATGAAAAATGAATAATCAATCCTTAATAAAAATGAGTAATTTAACCTATATACTTATAAAAATAATCTTTGAAGGATATAAAAGTCGATATTATACACCAATGATAGATACAGGAGCACAACCAACAATTATGAAAGAAAACTGTTTACTAGAATGGAAAAAAATTAAACATACCATTTAGAATAAATGGATTTAATAGCATAAAATTACCCTATATCAAACAAATATCAAAATACAAATTTGGAATAAAATATTAATCATACCTAAAGTATATTGTTTCGAATTAATAGGAAAAGATATAATACTAGGAACCAACTTTCTTAACCAATATAAACCATTTAGTATAGGCAAAGAATTCGTAACATTATTCACTCCTTGTAAACATAAGTTAAGAGCTAAAGTAGTCAAAAATAGAGAACGAATACCAATTGAATGGGAAAAATGTAAAATAGGCGAAGAAGCACAATTAGTCCAAAAAAATGACAACCAAGAAGGAAGATATTAATAACTTTGAAATTATAGAAATTGGTATACTACATTTAGATAAGCTTACTCCTTTAAAAACTAAGTTAGAAAAACTATGCAACGACAATCCTTTAGAAAATTGGTATAAGCATAAAACCGTAAATACAAATAACATTAAAAGACCAAAATAGCATAATATCCCAAAACCTTTTAATAATACGCAACGAGATGAAAAAGAATTTAAAATGCATATAACAAAACTACTAGCTGGAAAACTAATTAGACCAAGCAATTCAAAACATAGTAGCAGTGCTTTTATAGTTAACAATCATTCGGAACAAAAAAAGAGGTAAAACAAGAATGGTTATAGATTATAGAATTCTAAATGAAAAACAATTACTTACAATTACCCCATACCAAATAAGATACTTAAAATGAGACAAATACAAGGATACAATTATTTTTCAAAATTTGATTGTAAAAGTGGTTTTCACCAATGAAAAACTAACCGAAGATTCTAAACAACTAACAGCATATAAAGTCCCCAATGGATTTTATGAATGGAACGTTTTACCCTTTGGATATAAAAATGCCCCAGGCTGATTCCAAGTATTTATGGATAAATATTTAAATCAATTATCTAATGGTGTAGTTTTTATTGATAATATACTAATATATTCATAAACACAAGAAGAACACTATAAGTTATTAGAACAGTTTACAGAAATTATCAAAACTAGTGGTATAGTTTTGATGAAAAAGAAAATGGAATTATTTAAAATATAAGTTGAATTCTTAGGATTTGAAATAGATAAAGCTGGAATAAAAATGCAAGACCATATAGCCCAAAAAATTATAGAGTTTCAAAAGGAAATTAATACTAAGAAAGAATTACAAAAATTCTTAGGAATAGTAAATCAGGTTAGAGAATTTATCCCTAAATTATCACAATATACCGAACCATTAACCAAAAAACTAAAGAAAGACTACGATTTTAGATGCGAAGATACTGACACAAAGATTTTAGAGAATATTAAGGAATTAGTCAGAAAATTACCAAAACTAAGTTTTCCCGATGAAGACAAAGAATTTACATGGATAGTAGAAACAGATGCTAGCGAAACCAATAATGGTTATGGAGCAGATTAAAATACGTATATAAAAATGATAAAAAGAATATGTTTGTAGATATCACTCAGGAACTTTTAAGGCTAATGAGATGAATTGGGATATAAATAGAAAGGAATTAAAAAGCAAGAAAAATGGAATCAAAAATTTGAATGTTATATAGTTTATAATAAATTCATAATTAGAACCGATAATAGAACTGTAAGAAGTTGGCTAACCCAAAAACTGCAGGATTCAATTTAAAGGAAGGAGATAAACCGGATTATAGCAGATATTAATCAATACGAGTATATTATTGAATTACTAAAAAACTAACGAAAATTGCTTTTTGCATATTATCTCTCAAGAAATAGCTCAACAACCGATTTTAGAAAATCAGGAGCTCATGATACAACTCAAAAAATTAATGGAAGAACTCACTTCTATGAAAAGGGAAGCCACTTCTAGCAATCCTAATATGGAGCAAGCAGATATCGGCACTAGCCAAAAATACAAAAGTAGAATTATTACAAAAAAAGTTAATTCTCCGTTCAAGAAAAATATGTATTTACAAAATTATTATCCCAATCAAACCAATAACCGCACACCAGTTATCAATGAAGTAAATTTTCCCAGCTTAATACCAGACACCACATCTTTCAAAGAAAAGCTAACCCAAGGAAACAAACATACCATGACCCCTTTGGTTCGCCAATATATAGATTATTTCTTATTTATTGCCAACAAATTAAATACCGTTCCAGAAGTAACCACCAAAGACCGTCACGGAGAGATAGAAGGAGGTTATGTTACTAAGCCCTTGAGAAAGATAAACGAGTTAATAGCGTTGCCCGGTTGCAATGCAAAACTAAATCGAAAGCATATGATTATGGCCTTCTTAATTCGGGCTTTATACTATGAATGGATAAGAGCTATCATCAATTCCTCGCTATATAAAGCAACTAAAAGTTATTTGCAAATTACACAATCTCCTATGATTTTTGTAAGATGCTATACAACCCAGTGCGAAGTTACATTCTCGGAGATAAAATAATGTATTAGAGTTATCAAAATGGGATGTACAACAAATTTCATCCTTCCGTAAGAAATAAAGGCTCACCTAATTAAACCGAAATGAGATATTAGATGTTCTCGTGGGAGAAAAGAGTCGTCAAGATCCGTGCAATTTATAAAGCCTTGATTAACATGGTTAAAACTCCCTGTTTGGATAAACCATAGGGAGTTAAATACGTTAATCATATCTCAAAGCAAAGCATATGGCCATGACACGGCCGAAACTATCTAATCATGGATATGGAGCCTGCTCCATCCAGATCAAGAACCAGTTACAAGGTATATACCTAGAAATTTTCTGACTCAAGATACCTTGAAGAGATATTACAGTTGGATGCAGCAAAATAATAACCACTCATGTCAAATGTGTGGAATTAAACAAATGACTGTACCAATTATTGAAGATATAGATAGCTGTGGAGATGGAGCTGAATCATCTAGCACAGCGGCATCTACAATAGAGATAGAGCACACTTTGTAAGCATAAAACACCCGTCAAAAAATTTAGAAGATAAGTAACGAAAAATAACTATTGTAATAAATATGACAAAAGATAGGCGGCTTTACTCCCTAAAATATGTAAATAGTGAATAGTAATTTTACTTTTCTTCGTAGCACTTTTATTATAGCACTTTTACTATAGCACCGTAGAAAATAGTAGATGTAATAGTTGTGTAATTTTGTACGGACGCCTAAAAGAGTTCGTCTATAAATAAGAATTGCCTGATGTTGCTAAGAGGCAGCGTCAAGCTTCTCCTCATCTCTCATTTCTTCCTCTAGATCTCTCTAAAAAAATTCTCTCTCTAGATTAAACACGCTTCACCCCCAAGTTGGTATCAGAGCCACTATTTACAAAAGACCGGAGCTATTTACTTAAGAGCTAATTCCTCAAGATATTTAAATATTAATTATGGAAGCAGATAAGGTAATTCTTTTTCTTATGAACTGAATTTAAATTCAATCCCCTAGTTTATAATAATACTAAGATTTGTTAAGATAATTCAATAATTTCATATAGGATGTATGCTATCTTAATTATGTTTTCCCGATTAAGTAAAAATCATGTTTAGAAACCAAGAGACAATTGGTAGCAGGAGCCCGTCTAGCCGTTGATGAATGAGAAGGCGCTGAGGGCGTGATGCATAAAACCTATGTGGTGAGAATTATCATATAACCTTCGGCTTAGAAATACAAATGAAAAAATAACACAATATCAAGACTATTTATATGAAGCATATCTAAGGAAAGATATTGAGATGATGAATGCTATAAGAAAAGAAATACAAAGAAAACAACTTAAAATAGGAAAACTTATAGAAGATAGACAAGAACTTAGAGATTTACAAAATTCGCTATACGTATGAGTACTAAATTCCAAGTAAAAAAATCTCTATGAGAAAAGCTAATTTCCAATACTTTATATCAACTATGCAATCGATATTAAAAATTTATAATTAAGAAATAAAAAACAAATAGCTATCATTAATAAAATACAAATATTTGAACGAGCAACATTAAATTATAATTATGAAGAAATAAAAAAGAGTAAAACCCTTTGATAATCAAATAGAGCTACCGAATATACAAATTAAAGAACAAGAAGATATATCTAAGAAAATACATGAAGATTATATTAATACATTAGATAGAAAATCAAGCATGTATGTATGAGTGAACTAGAAAAAGAAGAAAATTTAGGAACTAATCTAAAAATAATTAATACAAATATTTTATTAATTATACAATTACTAAAAGAAAGTAAGAATGATCTAGATAAACCAGAATCAAGTAATACTAAAATACCAATAGAACTAGAAGAACAAGGTTATGAAATCTTAGAAAAGAAGAAAACTAAAGAATATTCACATTATTTCCAGAACTACTTTTAAGGAAAAGAATAGAAATAGAATATGAAAGAGTAATTGAACAATCAGAATAATGAATAAAAACGAAAAAATCATTAAAGAAGAAATTATTAGATACCCTGGTGGTCCATTTAAAATACATAAGACTAATCAAAATAGACAATTTGCAGAAATTAGTAAAGGAAGATTTTGTTTGATAAAAGATAGAAAACAAATTATACTAGAAAATGAATTTGATAGGGAAAGAAGACTAGCACTAAAAAAATAATTTAGTACAAATAACAAATATAGAAAGTAGCTATCAAGACAATAAAACAATTAATGACATCTATAAAAAAACTAGAAAAGTTAGAAAGAAAATATGATGAAAGAATGAGAAAAATGGAAGAATCTATCAAAATAATACATATTAATACCAAACAAATATTAGATAAAGTCTACAGAGTAGAAAATAATTTTATTGAAGAGATACAAAATCTTAAAATAGAATATAATAATAGGTTTGATAAAATAGAAGAACAGCTTATATGTAATATCAAAGAAAACACTGAAATATCAGAAATCCATGAATCAGATAACGAAATAATAAATAATACTACCATAGAAGCTTTAACTACTGAAATAGAACGACTAGAGGTAAATAATATAGAGGTAAATAATCTAGAAGAAAATAGAATTTTATTCGAACAATCCAAACCAAGAATTTAGATATTCAAATCATTTAGAATCGATTTTAATTCGAAAAAGATGAAGAAATTAACGTACTTACTAAGGCCTACACGGATGACGATTATGATTATATGGAAACTAATAGAAATTATAAACCTACTTTTAAAAAAAATATATGGGTATAATCATAGAAATAATGACTATATATGGAAATATCGAAGAAAAATAGAAAATGATTACATACCAAGAAATAACCAAACAGGAGAAACTTTAAATCTAGATTGCTCTACAAATGCTGAAATAGATATACAAAATTGGATAGCTAGAATAAATGCAAAATTAATAGAAGCTAAAATACCAGTTAGTGCGGCGGCTAATTATATTGAAGCTACAATAACAGGAATAGCAAAAAGCTATTTAACTAATATAGGAATAAAAGAATTAACAGAACTGCGAAGTACTAAGACAGAAGGAACTGAGATGACAGATTCAACACAAATGTTGAAAAAATACGAAAAAATAATTCGAAGAGAATTTGGCAATCCAAATGCAGATTTAAAATATGCAGAAGCTAAGAAAGAATATGGTAAGTCCCAAATATATAATATGCAAATATGTTCCATGTGTCCAGAAGATTTAAACAAATATAATTGTGCATTCCAAATGAATTATTATGAATTAGGAACCGAAACACATGAATAATTAGCGGTATTTCGAAAATTATATTTTGAAAAATTACCAATACCTATAAACACTATGGTACAAGAAGTATATTATACAGAACCTAAAACAGGTTCTTTAGGCTAACAAATATCATTTTTACAAACATGGTATAAAAATTATTGTATTGAAGTCAATAACCAAAAAACATTTAGAAAACAAGCTAAAATAAGTGACTGTTGTGAAAAATATGAAATACCTAAATTTGGTTGTCACAAATTAAACAAAAAATACTCCCTCCGTCCCAGAATACTCTTTACACTTTGCTTTTTCATCTGTCCCAGAATACTCTTTACACTTCTATTCTTTGGATATGACCCACTATTATTTTAATTCTTCTACCTTTTAAGTTGGCTCACACTCACTCTCCTCCAAATAAAATAATACCTCTCCTACCACCCACCAACTCTAAACATGGCCCACACTCTCTCTCCTTAAAATAAAATAATACTACTTTTACTAACTATTAACTCCTATCACATCTAGTTTTCAATAAAATAACAATTGATAACCAAACAACAACTTATCATCTAAAACTACGTGCATTGATAAGTGTCAAGAGTATTCTGGGACATAGGGAGTATAAAATAAAAGACCCAAGTTAATACAAAGACGATATAAAAGATTCAAACCGTATGGAAAATATAAAAATATGAAAAGATCAAATAAAAATAACTTTATTAAAAGAAAAATCTATAATTATGCAAATAAAACCAAAAAGATGTAGATGTTATAATTGTGGACAGATAGGTCACATAGCAAAAGAATGTAAGACTAAAACAAATAAAAATACTAAGAAAAATATAAAAAATGTAAATTTTATTGAACTACATATAGCAGAATATGAAATAGGTAAAAATAATATACCACCAGATGAAGAAATATATGTTTTTGAATACGAAACAGATAATGATGAAATAAGAAGTAGTGAAGATAATACAGAAACTGATAGTAATGGATAAAGAATTACAAGAAGTTGATTACGATGAATATATTACTGTACAATATAAAAAAAAAGAGCTATTTTTTATTTACAAAAATATAATTCATTGAAATATGAAGGATTTACATTGTCTCCCAATAAAATAATTGAAAAGAAAAAATTTGAATTAACCAATTTAACTAACTCTTTCAAAAGGAAAAAGGAAGAATATTTAGTTATAGCTGACAGAGAACATGTTATAGATATAACACAAGTACAAGGTAATACTAGAGTCCCATTAATAACACAAGAAGTGTTAAATGAAGAAATAAACAAAATTAACAACGTATTAAAAAATAAACCAATCACATTTAGATTTGTAGAATTAGCAGCCATTGAAATAATAATAAAAGCCTGTTTTAAGGAAAGAATAGATACTCCCTTAGAATTAGAATTAGCCGACGATAGAATTAAAGAACCTATAGAACAAGCCATTATAGCACAACTTAAAGGAAATCTTATTTACCAAAAGGTAAGATTTATAATTAAACCAAATTATTCGGTAAGTCTAACTGACCAAAACATAGAAAAAGCATTAGTCCTATATTGGATGTTAGGAGGAATAAACATGACCAATGGATCAAAAGTTATGACAGTACAATGTAAGAATGCTTATATATTAACCAACCAACATCAAATTTATACTAAAAACAAATTAAAACCAATTACTATAGATCCCCCTTTTACTGACCTTATATTATCTATAGAGAAAGGATTAAAATTATATTCTAAACCTAATTATGACGACTTTGAAATAATGAAAAACGCTTAAGTATTTCTAGATCCAGAAAAGAACGAGACGAGAATTTACCTATTCAAATAAAATCACAAGAATATTATATAATTATAAAAATAGGAACAAAGAGTTTAACTGCAAAGCTCGATGTCACTACTGAAAGCAATTCAATTTCATTAGAAAAGCTGCCAAACCAAATAATAAACATTAATGAGAATTTTAATAGACTAATAATACTTACAACAAAAATTGCACTACAAGATATAAATATTGAATATGTTATAACCCTAAATAATAAGATAGTATTAGGAAAAGAATTTTTAGGAAAGGTTAAACCCTGGAAAATAGAACAAGACTATTTTGAATTTACTTATAATCAAACCCAGTATAAAACTAGAATAATCAATGAGTAATGCTATACCAGTTTAATAGAATTAATAAAATTACAAAAAACAGATAGAGATAGCAAAAGAGGAGAAAGCCTATATAAGTCAAAAATTACACATATTAAGTATTGCGGGATGCCATAGAGATAGTACTTCCTCGTTTTTTTTAGTTGCAACATTTGCCTTTTCACATTTACCGAAACACTTATTTAAACGTTAATATCTCATATTGGGTGTAAGTAAAAATTATAAAAATTTGATATTTAGAATCATCGCATTGAGACGAATCTAACAAGACCCCACTCGATTATGTTTTTTCTTATATAATGATGCGAGATTACTTAACAAAGTTGGTTGATGAATAGTGCCAAAAAGCAAATGTTGCAACTAAAAAAAACAGAGGTAGTATAAGAACATTATCTCGATTACGTAACTAAAGAAAATAAGAGATGTAGAAATATTAGAACAAAGAATTACGTAAAATGAAAAATGAATTAGCAATCCTTAATAATAATGAGTAACTTATCCTATATACTTATAAAAATAATCTTTGAAGGATATAAAAGTCGATATTATACACCAATGATAGATACAGGAGCACAACCAACAATTATGAAAGAAAATTGTTCACCAGAATGGAAAAAATTAAACATACCATTTAGAATAAATGGATTTAATAACAATAGTAGTAAAATCACCCTATATCAAACAAATGTCAAAATACAAATTTGGAATAAAATATTAACCATACCTAAAGTATATTGTTTCGAATTAATAGGAAAAGATATAATACTAGGAACCAACTTTCTTAACCAATATAAACCATTTAGTATAGGCAAAGAATTCGTTACATTATTCACTCCTTGTAAACATAATTTAAGAGCTAAAGTAGTCAAAAATAGAGAACGAATACCAAGAGAATGGGAAAATGTAAAATAGGCGAAGAAGCACAATTAGTCCAAAAAATGACAACCAAGAAGGAAGATATTAATAACTTGAAATTATAGAAATTGGTATACTACATTTAGATAAGCTTACTCCTTTAAAAACTAAGTTAGAAAAACTATGCAACGACAATCCTTTGGAAAATTGGGATAAGTATAAAACAGAAATACAAATAACATTGAAAGACCAAAATAGCATAATATCCCAAAAACCTTTTAATAATACGCAACGAGATGAAAAAGAATTTAAAATGCATATAACAGAACTACTAGCTGGAAAACTAATTAGACCAAGCAATTCAAAACATAGTAGCAGTGCTTTTATAGTTAACAATCATTCAAAACAAAAAAGAGGTAAAACAAGAATGGTTATAGATTATAGAATTCTAAATGAAAAAAACAATTACTTACAATTACCCCATACCAAATAAGATACTTAAAATAAGACAAATACAAGGATACAATTATTTTTCAAAATTTGATTGTAAAAGTGGTTTTCACCAATTAAAACTAACTGAAGATTCTAAACAACTAACAACATTTAAAGTCCCCAATGGATTTTATGAATGGAACGTCTTACCCTTTGGATATAAAAATGCCCCAGGCAGATTCCAAGTATTTGTGGATAAATATTTAAATCAATTATCAAATTATGTAGTTTATATTGATGATATACTAATATATTCACTAACACAAGAAGAACACTATAAGTTATTAGAACAGTTTACAGAAATTATCAAAACTAGTGGTATAGTTTTAAGTAAAAAGAAAATGGAATTATTTAAAACATAAATTGAATTCTTAGGATTCGAAATAGATAAAGCTGGAATAAAAATGCAAGACCATATAGCCCAAAAAATTATAGAGTTTCAAAAGGAAATTAATACTAAGAAAGAATTATAAAAATTCTTAGGAAAAGTAAATCAGGTTAGAAAATTTATCCCTAAATTATCACAATATACCGAACCATTAACTAAAAAACTAAAGAAAGACTACGATTTTAGATGGGAAGATACTGACACAAAGATTTTAGAGAATATTAAGGAATTAGTCAGAAAATTACCAAAACTAAGTTTTCCCGATGAAGACAAAGAATTTACATGGATAGTAGAAACAGATGCTAGCGAAACCAATAATGGTTATGGAGCAGTATTAAAATACAGATATAAAAATGATAAAAAAGAATATGTTTGTTGATATCACTCAGGAACTTTTAAGGCTAATGAGATCAATTGGGATATAAATAAAAAGGAATTAAAAGCAAAAAAAATAGAATCAAAAAATTTGAATGTTATATAGTTTATAATAAATTCAAAAGTAGAACCGATAATAGAACTGTCAGAAGTTGGATAACCCGAAAACTGCAGGATTCAATTAAAAGGAAGGAGATAAACCGGATTATAGCAGATATTAATCAATACGAGTTTATTATTGAATTACTAAAAACTAACAAAAATTGCTTTGCATATTATCTCTCAAGAAATAGCTCAACAACTGATTCTAGAAAATCAGGAGCTCAAGATACAACTCAAAAAATTAATGGAAGAACTCGCTTCTATGAAAAGGAAAGCCACTTCCAGCAATCCTAATATGGAGCAAGCAGATATCGGCACTAGCCAAAAATACAAAAGCAAAATTATTACAAAAAAAGTTAATTCTCCGTTCAAGAAAAATATGTCTTTACAAAATTATTATCCTAATCAAACCAATAACCCCACACCAGTTATCAATGAAGTAAATTTTCCCAGCTTAATACCTGACACCACATCTTTCAAAGAAAAGCTAACCCTAGGAAACAAACAAACCATGACCCCTTTGGTTCGCCAATATATAGATTATTTCTTATTTATTGCCAACAAATTAAATATCGTTCCAGAAGTAACCACCAAAGACCGTCACGGAGAGATAGAAGGAGGTTATGTTACTAACCCCTTGAAAAAGATAAACGAGTTAATAGCGTTGCCTGGTTGCAATGCAAAACTAATCCAAGCAGCATATGATTATGGCCTTCTTAATTCAGTTTATACTATGAATGGAGAAGAGCTATCATCAATTCCTCAGTTATATAAAGCAGCTAAAAGTTATTTGCAAATTACAAAATCTCCTATGATTTTTGTAAGATGCTATACAACCCCAGGCGAAGTTACATTCTCAGAGATAAAACAATGTATTAGAGTTATCAAAATGGGATGTACAACAAATTTCATCCTTCCGGAAGAAATAAAGGCTCAGCCAGAATTAAAGCTGTAATACCCGGAACTTTAATCTCGTTTTATTAGCTACTAATTATGTTTATTAGCATAATTACGTCCTAAAATTTTTCGAAATTATTCTGATGAAGGTTATTTTCTAAAATAAGTATATTTACTTTAGTTATACAAAAAAGATCTTTATTATGATAAATGATTTTATTTACAATATAGTTTATGACTTTAATAGTTAGATAAAAGCTAAGACACTTGAAAATAGCAAAGTTTTGACATTCAAAGAAAACAAGAAAGAAATAGGAATGAAGAAAGCTGATGTTCAGCTTCTCCAAACCCACGGTCAACCGACCACCCACCCCCCTCTACTCCCTCTTTGTTCCCTACTCCAACACCCCACCGCCCTATCTCCACTTTGTCCCCTCCCCTATCCTCCCTAAGTTTATCTCCACCACTCAACATGCTTCCACCTCCCTATTTTTGTTCCCCTAACTTCAGCTATAAAAACACCATTGAGTTGAGCTGAAAATCATCCTCAAAATCAAAACAAAACTCAAAGTTTCCTCTTCTTTCTCGGGTACCAGCGTACCACCACCAGTCCACCACCTCCAACATCGGAGCCTAACAAAGCCTCGCCGGTGATGCACAGCTGCACCCTCGCATGCCCGCCGTCCAGATGCGCTGCTCCACCGCTCGCCGGAGTTCAGTCCCCTCCCCGTGAGCCGCCTCCGCCTCGTAGCTACCGTAGCCCGCCCTTACTCGCCGCTCCAACGCCTCACGCCGCCCGAGCCCCGCGTGACGCCGCCTCGCTACTGTCGACGTTCCTCCGCCGTTGCCGGAGCTCTGCTCCCTTCCCCTATTGTGCTGGTCACGTCCCAGCTCAAATAGAGCAGAGGTATAATACCTCTTAATGTTTGTGATATTAGTTTAGTTATTCAAGCCCAATTAAACCTATTGTTAGTTAGTCTAATATTTGGGCATAAGAACTAATTCACTTAGTTAATTAGTTGGACTGTATTTATATTATGGACTAAAGTAGTTATAAGTCATGCTAATAGACCACTTAGTTAGACTAAACTTGTAGTAATGATTAAACTAATTGGATTATGTTATGATAAATTAATCATTCACTTAGTTTAATCTGAATTTTATAATTAAATGGGTAATAGTAATAGTTAAATTTGTATAAATGTTTTCATGCTAATTAGTGTAATTCATTAGTTAACTAGCTTGCTAGTTTCTAGATTTTACGATAATATTAAGGTTATAAATATGATATTTTCGAATAGCTAGAATAATGAAAATAATCTTTCTCGTTTTCATGCTTAAACTTATTATGTAAACGAGTATTCTGATAACGATAATAATTTATGGGTAATTAGGCAAGGAATGTTTGTTAGTGGGTAATGTCCTAATTATTGATTATGTTTTGAGGAGGATATATGTATGATGGTCTTTGGAGATTGAGGAATGACGATACTTAAGGAGAGTAAGAAAAGGAATGGCGTTTAAGGTAACCTTTTATGTCCAAAGATCTATGCATGCCCGTATGTGTTGTGTGTAACCTTTCATGTCCAAAGACCCTATGTGATTGCCCGTATTTGTTATATGTGATACATTATATGTGTATGCGTGAATACAAGTACATGATGCTGATTATGTGATATGACTATGTGTTACAATTTATGTGGCATGATGAAATACGATATGATTCAATGATGTCTATGTATATTATGAATGATGATGTTTATGACTTATGGAACTCGATTATGACGATTTATGGGTGTTGTTCGGAAATATGAATATATGCAAGTTTGTAAAAGTGGATGGTTCTCACGGCTTGACATTATGAAATGAATCGGCAAATGGGCAAGTTACTGGTGGAGGAATTATGTTTACGATATACGAATGAACACTGGACCAAAAGGGTCATATGATGATGTTAATGTTATGTCCAAAACCTGTACTTGTCAATGAACTATGATCACGCAAATGGTCCTTGCCGGCAGACTATTCAATGATAATGTTTTCTGATAGTATTTCCGAACAAGTACCAATATGATGTGATATATGCCTGTGCATGAAAATGTTTACGAACTAAAACCGTTTTTACGGGCTGGAGTGAAGTTACTGAGTCTTCAACTCATTTTAGGTTATTTTCTGTGTTTTCTCTTTTCCCTACTTTATGAAATCATTCGGGTATTACGAAGATAGCTCGGGATCGGTTATGTCAAGGATGCTCCGAAAGGTTGAGTTGAAGTGACTCGTTTATATTTGGGTTATCTAGAATACTCTGTATATAAGGGTAATAATTTTTGCTCTAAGATGATCATTTGTATGTTTAATAAGCCATTTAGGCTATTTATATTATTAGTGCGCCTTAACCCACAGGCTTAAGTTGTCCTTCCGCTGACGATTAAGGTTATGTATTTTCGGGGCGTTACAGAATGGTATCAGAGCCGAAACCTAGCCGGAAGTGCGGAGTCTTAGACTTTGCATCGCCTAGGTATGATCCTTTGGGAAATTAGACGATAAGGAAATTGAGGTTCATTTTGATGATTAATTGGGTTAAGAGAGCCTAAGATATGAGAAATAGTGTTATGAATGCCCTTTTGGAGTTTAAGTGGCTTAGTCTGGACCTAGTTGGTCTTAAGTTATATGATTATATGATTGTTGTGATGTACGTGACGTTATGTGAACTTTAATAGTTTTTCGATTAATTTTAACTTATATGGTTTGAGTAATCAAAAGGTTTTCAAACGAGATCTCACCAAATGTTTTAGTTAGAATTCATTGCCAACAAGTTTGCCCCTTTTGTTTTCTTTGCTCCTCGATTTCGTGAGTCGAGTTGAAGTAGAGATACAAAAGATGATGGCAGAATGGAGGCTGAATATCTAACGAAGCCATGAAAGTTTGAGATCTTGGTTTTGTTTAAATGAATTTAGCTTGCTGTTTCATTAGCTAACTTATTGCAAGTTTCGAGGACGAAACTTCTTCTAAGGGGGTGAGGATGTAATACCCGGAACTTTAATCTCGTTTTATTAGCTACTAATTATGTTTATTAGCATAATTACGTCCTAAAATTTTTCGAAATTATTCTGATGAAGGTTATTTTCTAAAATAAGTATATTTACTTTAGTTATACAAAAATGATCTTTATTATGATAAATGATTTTATTTACAATATAGTTTATGACTTTAATAGTTAGATAAAAGCTAAGACACTTGAAAATAGCAAAGTTCTGACATTCAAAGAAAATAAGAAAGAAATAGGAATGAAGAAAGCCGATGTTCGGCTTCTCCAAACCCACTGGCCAACCGACCACCCACCCCCCTCTACTCCCTCTTTGTTCCCTACTCCAACACCCCACCGCCCTATCTCCACTTTGTCCCCTCCCCCTATCCTCCCTAAGTTTATCTCCACCACTCAACATGCTTCCACCTCCCCTATTTTTGTTCCCCTAACTCCGGCTATAAAAACCCCATTGAGTTGAAATGAAAATCATCCTCAAAATCAAAACAAAACTCAAAGTTTCCTCTTCTTTCTCGGGTACCAGCGTACCACCACCAGTCCACCATCTCCAGCATCGGAGCCTAACAAAGCCTCGCCGGTGATGCACAGCTGCACCCTCGCATGCCCGCCGTCCAGATGCGCCGCTCCACTCGCCGCGGAGTTCGGTCCCCTCCCCCGTGAGCCGCTCCCGCCTCGTAGCTACCGTAGCCCGGCCTTGCTCGCTGCTCCAACGCCTCACGCCGCCTGAGCCCCGCGTGACGCCGCCTCGCTACTGTCGACGTTCCTCCGCCGTTGCCGGAGCTCTGCTCCCTTCCCCTATTGTGTTGGTCACGTCCCAGCTCAAATAGAGCAGAGGTATAATACCTCTTAATGTTTGTGATATTAGTTTAGTTATTCAAGCCCAATTAAACCTATTGTTAGTTAGTCTAATATTTGGGCATAAGAACTAATTCACTTAATTAATTAGTTGGACTGTATTTATATTATGGACTAAAGTAGTTATAAGTCATGCTAATAGACCACTTAGTTAGACTAAACTTGTAGTAATGATTAAACTAATTGGATTATGTTATGATAAATTAATCATTCACTTAGTTTAATCTGAATTTTATAAATGGGTAATAATAATAGTTAAATTTGTATAAATGTTTTCATGCTAATTAGTGTAATTCATTAGTTAACTAGCTTGCTAGTTTCTAGATCTTACGATAATATTAAGGTTATAAATATGATATTTTTGAATAGCTAGAATAATGAAAATAATCTTTCTCGTTTTCATGCTTAAACTTATTATGTAAACGAGTATTCTGATAACGATAATAATTTATGGGTAATTAGGCAAGGAATGTTTGTTAGTGGGTAATGTCCTAATTATTGATTATGTTTTGAGGAGGATATATGTATGATGGTCTTTGGAGATTGAGGAATGACGATACTTAAGGAGAGTAAGAAAAGGAATGGCGTTTAAGGTAACCTTTTATGTCCAGCATCTATGCATGCCCGTATGTGTTGTGTGTAACCTTTCATGTCCAGCACCCTATGTGATTGCCCGTATTTGTTATATGTGATACATTATATGTGTATGCGTGAATACAAGTACATGATGCTGATTATGTGATATGACTATGTGTTACAATTTATGTGGCATGATGAAATACGATATGATTCAATGATGTCTATGTATATTATGAATGATGATGTCTATGACTTATGGAATCTGATTATGACGATTTATGGGTGTTGTTCGGAAATATGAATATATGCATGTTTGTAAAAGTGGATGGTTCTGCTGGCTTGACATTATGAAATGAAGCGGCAAATGGGCAAGTTACGGTGGAGGAATTATGTTTACGATATACGAATAAACACGGACCAAAAGGGTCATATGATGATGTTAATGTTATGTCCAAAACCTGTACTTGTCAATGAACTATGATCACGCAAATGGTCCTTGCCGGCAGACTATTCAATGATAATGTTTTCTGATAGTATTTCCGAACAAGTACCAATATGATGTGATATATGCCTGTGCATGAAAATGTTTACGAACTAAAACCGTTTTTACGGGCTGGAGTGAAGTTACTGAGTCTTCAACTCATTTTAGGTTATTTTCTGTGTTTTCTCTTTTCCCTACTTTATGAAATCAT
This sequence comes from Beta corolliflora, assembly GCA_947648045.1. Lineage (NCBI taxonomy): Eukaryota > Viridiplantae > Streptophyta > Magnoliopsida > Caryophyllales > Amaranthaceae > Beta > Beta corolliflora. Next base: position 27,404 of record CANSZD010004043.1, read on the forward strand.
TCAGGTATTACGAAGATAGCTCAGGATCAGTTATGTCAAGGATGCTCCGGAAAGGTTGAGTTGAAGTGACTCTGTTTATATTTGGGTTATCTAGAATACTCTATATATAAGGGTAATAATTTTTGCTATAAGATGATCATTTGTATGTTTAATAAGCCATTTAGGCTATTTATATTATTAGTGGGCCTTAACCCACAGGCTTAAGTTGTCCTTCCGCTGACGATTAAGGTTATGTATTTTCGGGGCGTTACAAAAGCGAAATGAGATATCAGATGTTCTCAGGGAGAAAAGAGCTGTCAAGATCAAGGCAATTTATGAAGCCTTGATTAACATGGTTAAAACTCATGTTTAGATAAACCATAGGGAGTTAAATGCGTTAATCATATCCCAAAGCAAAGCATATGACCATGACACGGTCGAAACTATCAAATCATGGATATGGACCCTGCTCCATCCAGATCAAGAACCAGTTACAAGGTATATACCTAGAAATTTTCTGACTCAAGATACCTTGAAGAGATATTGCAGTTAGATGCAGCAAAATAATAACCACTCATGTCAAATGTGTGGAATCAAACAAATGACTGTACCAATTATTGAAGATATAGATAGCTGTGGAGATGGAGCTAAATCATCTAGCACAGCGGCATCTCCATCTAGGAATCAAATGCCGTTGTGCTAGATAGATGATTGAGCTCCATCTCCACAACTATCCATATCATCAATAATTGGTACAGTCATTTGTTTAATTCCATACATTTGACATGAGTAGTTATTATTTTGCTGCATCCAACTGCAATATCTCTTCAAGGTATCTTGAGTCGAAAAATTTCTAGTTATATACCTTGTAACCGGTTCTTGATCCGGATGGAGCGTGCTCCATATCCATGATTTGATAGTTTCGACCGTGTCATGGCCATATGCTTTGCTTTGGGATATGATTAACGTATTTAACTCCCTATGGTTTATCCAAACAGAGTTTTAACCATGTTAATCAAGGCTTCATAAATTGCCTTGATCTTGACGACTCTTTTCTCCCCGAGAACATCTCGATATCTCATTTCGTTCATTTCGGCCGAGCCTTTATTTCTTCCGAAGGATGAAATTTCTTTGTACATCCCATTTTTATAACTCTAATACATTGTTTTATCTCTCGAGAATGTAACTTCGCCCTGGGTCGTATAGCATCTTACAAAAATCATAGGAGATTTTGTAATTTGCAAATAACTTTTAGCCGCTTTATATAAGCGAGGAATTGATGATAGCTCTTCTCCATTCATAGTATAAACCGAATTAAGAAGGCCATAATCATATCTTTGCTTTGATTAGTTTTGTATTGCAACCGGGCAACGCTATTAACCCGTTTATCTTTTCAAGGGGTTAGTAACATAACCTCCTTCTATCTCTCCGTGACGGTCTTTGGTGGTTACTTCTTGAACGGTACTTAATTTATTGGCAATAAAAAAGAAATAATCTATATATTGGCGAACCAACGGGGTCATGGTTTGTTTGTTTCCTAGGGTTAGCTTTTCCTTGAAAGATGTGGCGTCTGGTATTAAGCTGGGAAAATTTACTTCATTGATAACTGGTGTGGGGTTATTGGTTTGATTGGGATTATAATTTTGTAAAGACATATTTTTCTTGAACGGAGAATTAACTTTTTTGTAATAATTCAACTTTTGTATTTTTGGCTAGTTTGATATCTCGCCGGAAGTGGCTTCCTTTTCATAGAAGCGAGTTCTTCCATTAATTTTTTGAGTTGTATCTTGAGCTCCTGATTTTTTAGAATCAGTTGTTGAGCTATATCTTGAGAGATAATCTGCAAAGCAATTTTCGTTAGTTTTTAGTAATTCAATAATAAACTCGTATTGATTAATATCTCGCTATAATCCGGTTTATCTCCTTCCTTGTAATTGAATCCTACGGTTTTGGGTTTGCCAACTTCCGCGAGCTCTATTATCGGTTCTAATTATGAATTTGTTATAAACTATATAACATTCAAAATTTTTGATTCCATTTTTCTTGCTTTTAATTCCTTTTTATTTATATCCCAATTGATCTCATTAGCCTTAAAAGTTCCCGAGTGATATCTACAAACATATTCTTTTTTATCATTTTTATATCTCGTATTTTTATCCTTGCTCCATAACCATTATTGGTTTCGCTAGCATCTGTTTCTACTATCCATGTAAATTCTTTGTCTTCATCGGGACTTAGTTTTGGTAATTTTTTGACTAATTTCATAATTTTCTCTAAAATATTTGTGTCAAGTATCTTCCCATCTAAAATCGTAGTCTTCTTTAGTTTTTTAGTTAATGGTTCGGTATATTGTGATAATTTAGGGATAAATTCTCTAACCTAATTTACTATTCCTATGAATTTTTGTAATTCTTTCTTAATATTAATTTCCTTTTGAAACTCTATAATTTTTTGGGCTATATGGACTTGCATTTTTATTCCAGCTTTATCTATTTCGAATCCTAAGAATTCAATTTGTGTTTTAAATAATTCCATTTTCTTTTTACTTAAAACTACACCACTAGTTCGATAATTTCGTAAACTGTTCTATTAATTTATAGTGTTCTTCTTGTGTTTCGAATATATTAGTATATCATCAATATAAACTACACAATTTGATAATTGATTTAGATATTTATCCATAAATGCTTGGAATCTGCTCGGGGCATTTTTATATCCAAAGGGTAAGACGTTCCATTCATAAAATCCATTGGGGACTTTAAATCTTTGTTAGTTGTTTAGAATCTTGAGTTAGTTTTAATTGGTGAAAACCATTTTTACAATCAAATTTTGAAAAATAATTGTATCCTTGTATTTGTCTCATTTTAAGTATCTTATTTGGTATGGGGTAATTGTAAGTAATTGTTTTTTCATTTAGAATTCTATAATCTATAACCATTCTTGTTTTACCTCTTTTTTATTCGAATGATTGTTAACTATAAAAGCACTGCTACTATGTTTTGAATTGCTTGGTCTAATTAGTTTTCAAGCTAGTAATTCTCGTTATATGCATTTTAAATTCTTTTTCATCTCGTTGCCTATTATTAAAAGGTTTTTGGGATATTATGCTATTTTGGTCTTTCAATGTTATTTGTATTTTCGTTTTATGCTTATGCTAATTTTCTAAAGGATTGTCGTTGCATAGTTTTTCTAACTTAGTTTTTAAAGGAGTAAGCTTATCTAAATGTAGTATACCAATTTCTATAATTTCAAAGTTATTAATATCTTCCTTCTTGGTTGTCATTTTTTGGACTAATTGTGCTTCTTCGCCTATTTTACATTTTTCCCATTCTATTGGTATTCGTTCTCTATTTTTGACTACTTTAGCTCTTAACTTATGTTTACAAGGAGTGAATAATGTAACGAATTCTTTGCCTATACTAAATGGTTTATATTGGTTAAGAAAGTTGGTTCCTAGTATTATATCTTTTCCTATTAATTCGAAACAATATACTTTAGGTATGATTAATATTTTATTCCAAATTTTTATTTTGACATTTGTTTGATATAGGGTGATTTTACTACTATTGTTATTAAATCCATTTATTCTAAATGGTATGTTTAATTTTTTCCATTCGGTAAAAGCGGTTTTCTTTCATAATTGTTGGTTTGCTCTCCGTATCTATCATTGGTGTATAATATTTTATATCCTTCAAAGATTATTTTTATAAGTATATAGGTTAAATTACTTATTAAGGATTGCTAATTCATTTTTCATTTTACGTAATTCTTTGTTCTAATATTTCTATATCTCTTATTTTCTTTAGTTCTTTGTCGGATAATGTTCTTAAACTATCTCTATGGCATCCTGCAATACTTAATATGTGTAATTTTTTGACTTATATAGGCTTTCTCCTCTTTTGCTATCTCTATCTGTTTTTGTAATTTTATTAATTCTATTAAACTTGGTATAGCATTACTCATTGATTATTCTAGTTTTATACTGGGTTTGATTATAAGTAAATTCAAAATAGTCTTGTTCTATTTTCCAGGGTTTAACCTTTTCTAAAAATTCTTTTCCTAATACTATCTTATTATTTAGGGTTATAACATATTCAATATTTATATCTTGTAGTGCAATTTTTGTTGTAAGTATTATTAGTCTATTAAAATTCTCATTAATGTTTATTATTTGGTTTGGCGTTTTTTTAATGAAATTGAATTGCTTTCAGTAGTGACATCGAGCTTTGCAGTTAAACTCTTTGTTCCTATTTTTATAATTATATAATATTCTTGTGATTTTATTTGAATAGAAAAATTCTCATCTCGTTCTTTTCTAGATCTAGAAATACTTGAGAGTTTTTTCATTATTTCTAAGTCGTCATAATTAGGTTTAGAATATAATTTTAATCCTTTCTCTATAGATAATATAAGATCAGTAAAAGGGGGATCTATAGTAATTGGTTTTAATTTGTTTTTAGTATAAATTTGATGTTGGTTGGTTAATATATAAGCAATCTTACATTGTACTATCATAACTTTTGATCCATTGGTCATGTTTATTGCTCCTAACATCCGATATAGGACTAATGCTTTTTCTATGTTTTGGTCAGTTAGACTTACCGAATAATTTGGTTTAATTATAAATCTTACATTTTGGTAAATAAGATTTCCTTTAAGTTGTGCTATAATGGCTTGTTCTATAGGTTCTTTAATTCTATCGTCGGCTAATTCTAATTCTAAGGGAGTATATATTCCTTCCTTAAAAAACAGGCTCATATTATTATTTCAATGGCGGCTAATTCTACAAATCTAAATGTGATTGGTTTGTTTTTTAATACGTTGTTAATTTTGGTTATTTCTTCATTTAGCACTTCTTGTGTTATTAATGGGACTCTAGTGTAACCTTGTACTTGTGTTATATCTATAACATGTTCCCTATCAGCCATAACTAAATATTCTTCCTTTTTCCTTTTGAAATAGTTAGTTAAATTGGTTAATTCAATTTTTTCATTTCAATTATTTTATTGGGAGATTTTATTGGGAGACAATGTAAATCCTTCATATTTCAATGAATTATATTTTAGTAAATCAAAAATAGCTCTTTGATTTTTATGTTGTACTGATAATATCTTCATCGTAATCAACTTCTTGTAATTCTTTATCCATTACTATCGGTTTCGTATCTTCTTCACTACTTCTTATTTCGTCATTATCTGTTTTGTATTCTAAAACATATATTTCATCATCACGGTGGTATATTATTTTTACCTATTTCATATTCTCGCTATATGTAGTTCAATAAAATTTACATTTTGTATATTTTTCTTAGTATTTTTATTTGTTTTAGTCTTACATTCTTTTGCTATGTGACCTATCTGTCCACAATTATAACATCTACATCTTTTTGGATTTTTTGCATATTTATAGATTTTTCTTTTAATAAAGTAATTTTTATTTGATCTTTTCTTATTTTTATATTTTCCATACGGTTTGAATCTTTTATATCGTCTTTGTATTAACTTGGGTCTTTTAGTTTTATATTTTTTGTTTAATTTGTAACAACCAAATTTAGGTATTTTATATTTTTCACAATGAGTCACTTATTTTAGCTTGTTTTCAAAATGCTTTTTGGTTATTGACTTCAATACAATAATTTTTATACCATGTTTGTAAAAATGATATTTATTCGCCTAAAGTTCCTGTTTTAGGTTCACGTATAATATGCTTCTTGTACAATAGTGTTTATAGGTATTGGTAATTTTTCAAAATATAATTTTCGAAATACCGCTAATTGTTCAGGTGTTTCGGTTCCTAATTCATAATAATTCATTTTGAATGCACAATTATATTTGTTTAAATCTTCCGGACACATGGAACATATTTGCATATTATATAGTTGGGACTTACAATATTCTTTCTTAGCTTCGCATATCTTAAATCCGCATTTGGATTGTCAAATTCTCTTCGAATTATTTTTTCGTATTTTTTCAACATTTGTGTTGAATCTGTCATCTCGGTTCCTTCGTCTTAGTACTTCGCAGTTACGTTAATTCTTTTATTCCTATATTAGTTAAATAGCTTTTTGCTATTCCCGTTATTGTAGCTTCAATATAATTAGCCGCCGCACTAACCGGTATTTTAGCTTCTATTAATTTTGCATTTATTCTAGCTATCCAATTTTGTATATCTATTTCGGCATTTGTAGCGCAATCTAGATTTAATGTTTCTCCTGTTTGGTTATTTCTTGGTATGTAATCATTTTCTATTTTTCTTCGATATTTCCATATATAGTCATTATTTTTATGATTATACCCATATTTTTTCTTTTTAAAACAAGGTTTATAATTTCTATTAGTTTCCATATAATCATAATCGTCATCCGTGTAGGCCTTAGTAAGTACGTTAACATCTTTTTCGAATTAAAATCGATTCTAAATGATTTGAATATCTAAATTCTTGATTGGATTGTTCGGAATAAAATTCTTCACTATTTTCTTCTAGAGTATTTACCTCTATATTATTTACCTCTAGTCGTTCTATTTCGGTAGTTAAAGCTTCTATGGTAGTATTATTTATTATTTCGTTATCGATTCGTGGTTTACGATATTTCAAGTGTTTTCTTTGATATTACATATAAATGTCGTTTTTCTATTTTATCAAACCTATTATTATATTCTATTTTAAGATTTTGTATCTCTTCATTAAAATTATTTTCTAATCTGTAGATTTTATCTAATATTTGTTTGGTATTAATATGTATTATTTTGATAGATTCTTCCATTTTTCTCATTCTTTCATGATATTTTCTTTCTAACTTTTCTAGTTTTTTATAGATGTCATTAATTGTTTTATTGTCTTGATAGCTACTTTCTATATTTGTTATTTGTACTAAATTATTTTCTAGTGCTAGTCTTCTTTCCCTATCAAATTCATTTTCTAGTATCATTTGTTTTCTATCTTTTATAAAATAAAATCTTCCTTTACTAATTTCGCAAATTGTCTATTTTGATTAGTCTTGTGTATTTTAAATGGACCATCAGGGTATCTAATAATTTCTTCTTCAATGATTTTTTCGTTTTTATTCATTATTCTGATTGTTCAATTACTCTTTCATATTCTATATCTACTCTTTTTCTTAAAAGTAATTTTGGAAATAACTGTGAATATTCTTTAGTTATCTTCTTTTCTAAGATTTCATAACCTTGTTCTTCTAGTTCTATTGGTATTTTAGTATTACTTGATTCTGGTTTATCTAGATCATTCTTACTTTCTTTTAGTAATTGTATAATTAATAAAATATTTGTATTAATTATTTTTAGATTAGTTCCTAAATTTTCTTCTTTTTCTAGTTCACTCATACATACATGCTTGATTTTCTATCTAATGTATTAATATAATCTTCATGTATATTCTTAGATATATCTTCTTGTTCTTTAATTTATATATTCAGTAGCTCTATTTGATTATCAAAAGGTTTTAACTCTTTTCGATTTCTTCATAATTATAATTTAATGTTGCTCGTTCTAATATTTGTATTTTATTAATGATAGCTATTTGTTTTTGATTTCTTAATTCTAAATTTTTAATATCAGATTGCATAGTTGATATAAAGTATTGGAAATTAGCTTTTCTCATAGTATTTTTTACTTGGGATTTAGTACTCATACGTATAACGAGTTTTGTAAATCTCTAAGTTCTTGTCTATCTTCTATAAGTTTTCCTATTTTAAGTTGTTTTCTTTGTATTTCTTTTCTTATAGCATTCATCATCTCAATATCTTTCCTTAGATATGCTTCATATAAATAGTCTTGATATTGTGTTATTTTTTCATTTGTATTTCTAAGCCGAAGGTTATATGATAATTCTCGAATTGCTATTTTTCCTTTGCGTTTTTTATTTGTGTTTTCAAGATAAATAAATATAACAAGTAAATAAGCAAATAATTAACAAGTACAAGTAAATATTCTTTTCGTATGAACTTACTTTTAGACTCGATCTCTTTGTTCATAATAAACCTTAATTGGTTAATAACAATTCTATCGGCTTTCATATAAGTGCGCTAATCCGCTTTGCTACCCTTAAGCACTTAAGCGGGAATTAAATAAATTCATGTTTTTCAACCTCACCACATAGGTTTTATGCATCACGCCCTCAACGCCTTCTCATTCATCAACGGCTAAACGGGCTCCTGCTACCAATTGTCTCTTGGTTTCTAAACATGATGTTACTTAATCGGGGAAAGCATAATTAAGATAGCATACATCCTATATGAAATTATAGAATTATCTTAACATATCTTAGTATTATTATAAACTAGGGGATTGAATTTAAATTCAGTTCATAAGAAAAAGAATTATCTTATCTGCTTCCATAATTGATATTTAAATATCTCGAGGAATTAGCTCTTAAGTAAATAGTTCCGGTCTTTTGTAAATAGTGGCTCGATACCAACTTGGGGGTGAAGCGTGTTTAATTTAGAGAGAGAAAATTTTTAGAGAGATCTAGAGGAAGAGATGAGAGATGAGGGAGAAGCTTGATGATGCCTCTTAGCAACATCGAGCAATTCTTATTTATAGACGAACTCTTTTAGGCGTCGGTACAAAATTACACAACTATTACATCTACTATTTGCTACAGTGCTATAGTAAAAGTGCTACGGTAAAAAGTGCAACAAGTAAAAGTAAAATTACTATTCACTATTTACATATTTTTCGGGAGTAAGCCGCCTATCTTTTGTCTTATTTGTTACAATTATGTTATTTTTCAGTTACTTATCTTCTAAATTTTTTGACAGTGTTTTATGCTTACAAAGTGTGCTCTATCTCTGTTGTAGATGCCTTTGTGCTAGATGATTAAGCTCCATCTCCCACGGCTATCCATATCTTCAATAATTGGTACAGTCATTTGTTTAATTCCACACATTTGACATGAGTGGTTATTATTTTGCTTGCATCCAAGCGCAATATCTCTTCAAGGTATCTTGAGTCAGAAAATTTCTAGGTATATACCTTGTAACTGGTTCTTGATCCGGATGAAGCAGGCTCCATATCAATGATTTGATAGTTTCGACCGTGTCATGGCCATATGCTTTGCTTTGGGATATGATTAACGTATTTAACTCCCTATGGTTTATCCAAACAGGGAGTTTTAACCATGTTAATCAAGGCTTCATAAATTGCCTTGATCTTGACTGACTCTTTTCTCCCCGAGAACATCGATATCTCATTTCGGTTTAGTGCAGCGAGCCTTTATTTCTTCTAGAAGGATGAAATTTGTTGTACATCCCATTTTGATAACTCTAATACATTGTTTTATCTCCGAGAATGTAACTTCGAATTTGTATAGCATCTTACAAAAATCATAGGAGATTTTGTAATTTGCAAATAACTTTTAGTTGCTTTATATAAGCGAGGAATTGATGATAGCTCTTCTCCATTCACGGTATCAACTGAATTAAGAAGGCCATAATCATATCTTTGCTTTGATTAGTTTTGCATTGCAACCAGGCAACACTATTGACTCGTTTATCTTTTTCAAGGGGTTAGTAACATAACCTCCTTCTATATCTCCGTGACGGTCTTTGGTGGTTACTTCGGAACGGTATTTAATTTGTTGGCAATAAATAAGAAATAATCTATATATTGGCGAACCAAAGGGGTCATGGTTTGTTTGTTTCCTAGGGTTAGCTTTTCTTTGAAAGATGTGGTGTCCGGTATTAAGTGGGAAAATTTACTTTATTGATAAGCTGGTGTGGGGTTATTGGTTTGATTGGGATAATAATTTTGTAAAGACATATTTTTCTTGAACGGAGAATTAACTTTTTTGTAATAGTCTGCTTTTGTATTTTTGGCTAGTGTCGATATCTCGCTTGCTCCATATTAGGGTTCTTTGGAAGTGGCTTCCCTTTTCATAGAAGCGAGTTCTTCCATTAATTTTTGAGTTGTATCTTGAGCTCCTGATTTTCTAGATACGGTTGTTGAGCTATTTCTTGAGAGATAATGCGCAAAGCAATTTTCGTAAGTTTTTAGTAATTCAATAATAACCTCGTATTGATTAATATCTCGCTATAATCCTGTTTATCTCCTTCCTTGTAATTGAATCCTGCAGTTTTTGGGTTAGCCAACTTCGACAGTTCTATTATCGGTTCTAATTATGAATTTATTATAAACTATATAACATTCAAATTTTTGATTCCATTTTTTACAGCTTTTAGTTCCTTTTTATTTATATCCCAATTGATCTCATTAGCCTTAAAAGTTCCCGAGTGATATCTACAAACATATTCTTTTTTATTATTTTTATATACGTATTTTAATACTTGCTCCATAACCATTATTGGTTTCGCTAGCATTTGTTTCTATTATCCATGTAAATTCTTTGTCTTCATCGGGAAAACTTAGTTTTGGTAATTTTCGACTAATTCCTTAATTTTCTCTAAAATCTCTACGTGTCAGTATCTTCCCATCTAAAATCGTAGTCTTTCTTTAGTTTTTTAGTTAATGGTTCGGTATATTGTGATAATTTAGGGATAAATTCTCTAACTTTGATTTACTATTCCTAAGAATTTTTGTAATTCTTTCTTAGTATTAATTTCCTTTTGAAACTCTATAATTTTTTGGGCTATTGGTCTTGCATTTTTATTCCAGCTTTATCTATTTCGAATCCTAAGAATTCAATTTGTGTTTTAAATAATTCTATTTTCTTTTTACTTAAAACTATACCACTAGTTTTGATAATTTCTGTAAACTGTTCTAATAACTTATAGTGTTCTTCTTGTGTTTTTGAATATATTAGTATATCATCAATATAAACTACACAATTTGATAATTGATTTAAATATTTATCCATAAATTTTTGGAATCTGCCTGGGGCATTTTTATATCCAAAGGGTAAGACGTTCCATTCATAAAATCCATTGGGGACTTTAAATGCTGTTAGTTGTTTAGAATCTTCATTTAGATTTAATTGGTGAAAACCACTTTTACAATCAAATTTTGAAATATAATTATATCCTTGTATTTGTCTCATTTTAATTATCTTATTTGGTATGGGGTAATTGTAAGAAATTATTTTTTCATTTAGAATTCTATAATCTATAACCATTCTTGTTTTACCTCTTTTTTGTTTTGAATGATTATTAACTATAAAAGCACTGCTACTATGTTTTGAATTGCTTGGTCTAATTATTTTTCCAGCTAGTAGTTCTGTTATATGCATTCTAAATTCTATTTCATCTCGTTGCGTATTATTAAAAGGTTTTTGGGATATTATGCTATTTTGGTCTTTCAATGTTATTTGTATTTCTGTTTTATGGTTATGCCAGTTTTCTAAAGGATTGTCGTTGCATAGTTTTTCTAACTTTGTTTTTAAAGGAGTAAGCTAATCTAAATATAGTATACCAATTTCTATAATTTCAAAGTTATTAATATCTTCCTTCTTGGTTGTCATTTTTTGGACTAATTGTGCTTCTTCGCCTATTTTACATTTTTCCCATTCTATTGGTATTCGTTCTCTATTTTTGACTACTTTAGCTCTTAACTTATGTTTACAAGGAGTGAATAATGTAACGAATTCTTTGCCTATACTAAATGGTTTATATTGGTTAAGAAAGTTGGTTCCTAGTATTATATCTTTTCCTATTAATTCGAAACAATATACTTTAGGTATGATTAATATTTAATTCCAAATTTGTATTTTGACATTTGTTTGATATAGGGTGATTTTACTACTATTGTTATTAAATCCATTTATTCTAAATGGTATGTTTAATTTTTTCCGTTCTGGTAAACAATTTTCTTTCATAATTGTTGGTTGTGCTCCTGTATCTATCATTGGTATATAATATCGACTTTTATATCCTTTAAAGATTATTTTTATAAGTATATAGGTTAAATTACTCATTTTTATTAAGGATTGCTAATTCATTTTTCATTTTACGTAATTGCTGTTCTAATATTTCTATATCTCTTATTTTCTTTAGTTCTTTGTTAGATAATGTTCTTATACTATCTCTATGGCATCCTGCAATACTTAATATGTGTATTTTTTTTACTTATATAGGCTTTCTCCTCTTTTTCTATCTCTATCTGTTTTTGTAATTTTATTAATTCTATTAAACTTGGTATAACATTACTTATTGATTATTGTAATTTTATACTTGGGTTTGATTATAAGTAAATTCAAAATAGTCTTGTACTATTTTCCGAGTGTTTAGCCTTTTCTAAAAATTCTTTTCCTAATACTATCTCATTATTTAAGGTTATAACATATTCAATATTTATATCTTGTAGTGCAATTTTTGTTGTAAGTATTATTAGTCTATTAAAATTCTCATTAATGTTTATTATTTGGTTTGGCAGTTTTTCTAATGAAATTGAATTGCTTTCAGTAGTGACATCGAGCTTTGCAATTAAAGTCTTTGTTCCTATTTTTATAATTATATAATATTCTTGTGATTTTATTTGAATAGATAAATTCTCATCTCGTTCTTTTCTGGATCTAGAAATACTTAAGCTTTTTTTTCATTATTTCTAAGTCGTCATAATTAGGTTTAGAATATAATTTTAATCCTTTCTCTATAGGTAATATAAGATCAGTAAAAGGGGGATCTATAGTAATTGGTCTTAATTTGTTTTTAGTATAAATTTGATGTTGGTTGGTTAATATATAAGCATTCTTACATTGTACTGTCATAACTTTTGATCCATTGGTCATGTTTATTCCTCCTAACATCCAATATAGGACTAATGCTTTTTCTATGTTTTGGTCAGTTAGACTTACCGAATAATTTGGTTTAATTATAAATCTTACCTTTTGGTAAATAAGATTTCCTTTAAGTTGTGCTATAATGTCTTGTTCTATAGGTTCTTTAATTCTATCATCGTCTAATTCTAATTCTAAGGGAGTGAGTATCTATTCCTTCCTTAAAACAGGCTTTTATTATTATTTCAATGGCTGCTAATTCTACAAATCTAAATGTGATTGGTTTATTTTTTAATACGTTGTTAATTTTGGTTATTTCTTCATTTAGCCCTTCTTGTGTTATTAATGGGACTCTAGTGTTCCCTTGTACTTGTGTTATATCTATAACATGTTCTCTGTCAGCTATAACTAAATATTCTTCCTTTTCCCTTTTGAAATAGTTAGTTAAATTGGTTAATTCAAATTTTTTCTTTTCATTTATTTTATTGGGAGACAATGTAAATCCTTCATATTTCAATGAATTATATTTTTGTAAATAAAAAATAGCTCTTTGTTTTTTATGTTGTACAGTAATATCTTCATCGTAATCAACTTCTTGTAATTCTTTATCCATTACTATCAGTTTTTGTATCTTGTTCACTACTTCTTATTTCATCATTATCTGTTTCGTATTCCAAAACATATATTTCTTCATCTGGTGGTATATTATTTTTACCTGTTTCATATTCTGCTATATGTAGTTCAATAAAATTTACATTTTTTTATATTTTTCTTAGTATTTTTATTTGTTTTAGTCATACATTATTTTGCTATATAACCTATCTGTCCACAATTATAACATCTACATCTTTTTGGATTTTTTGCATAATTATAGATTTTTCTTTTTAATAAAGTAATTTTTATTTGATCTTTTCTTATTTTTATATTTTCCATACGGTTTGAATCTTTTATATCGTCTTTGTATTAACTTGGGTCTTTTAGTTTTATATTTTTTGTTTAATTTGTAACAACCAAATTTAGGTATTTCATATTTTTCACAATGAGTCACTTATTTTAGCTTGTTTTCTAAATGCTTTTTGGTTATTGGTTTCAATACAATAATTTTTATACCATGTTTGTAAAAATGATATTTGTTCACCTCAAGTTCCTGTTTTAGGTTCTGTATAATATGCTTCTTGTACCATAGTGTTTATAGGTATTGGTAATTTTTCAAAATATAATTTTCGAAATACTGACTAATTGTTCGAGTGTTTCGGTTCCTAATTCATAATAATTCATTTGGAATGCACAATTATATTTGTTTAAATCTTCTAGACACATGGAACATATTTGCATATTATATAGTTGGGACTTATAATATTCTTTCTTAGATTACGCATATTTTAAATCTATATATACACACACACACACACACACACACACACACACACACACACACACACACACACACACACACACACACACACACACACACACACACACACACACACACACACACACACATATATATATATACACCTTGAATTGATTATAACTTTTATTATATAGTTCTTCAAAATTATAATTTTTGTACCATTGGAAAGTGTTTAAAAAGTACTTTAAAATAAGATCCATTTATACTATATTTAAAATTTTATATTAAAGTAACATATAAAAGGGAATATTGACTATACTAACGTATTAAAGTAACCTATTGTAATTGGAATTAGCGATTCTCAAATAATTAAGGTTAAAGTATTAAAGTAACCCACTGCAATTGAAATTAGGGTTGGTCGCGACATTTTGCTTCCTCATTGGACGCCATTTGTTGCGCTCATTAAGTGTCATGTCATATTTTTTTTGAATATAAATAGAGTTCTAAATTGATTAAAATACAAATAGAGTTTATGATAAGAATAAATAGAGTTGGGTTCACAATGAAAAACTTAAATATACTAAATTGATTATAACTTTTAATATATAGTTCGTAAAATTATAATATTTTTACCATTGGAAAGTGTTTAAAAAGTACTTTAAAATATCCATTTATAATATATTTAAAATTTTATATTAAAGTAACATATAAAAGGAAATATTAATTATACTAACGTATTAAAGTAATCTACTGCAATTGGAATTAGCGATTCAATTAGAATTAGGGTTAAAGTGTTAAAATAGCCTACTGCAATTAGAATTAGGGATTCAATTAGAATTAGGGTTGGTCGCGACATTTAGCATTCTCATTGGACGCCATTTGTCACGCTCATTAAGTGCCATGTCATATTATTTTTTGAATATAAATAGAGTTCTGAATTGATTAAAATACAAATAGAATTCAGGATAAGAATAAATAGAGTTGAGTTCACAATTAAATACTTAAATATAGTAAATTGATTATAACTTTTAATATAGTTCGTAAAATTATAATTTTTGTACCATTGGAAAGTATTTAAAAATTACTTTAAAATAAGATCCATTTATAATATATTTAAAATTTTATATTAAAGAAATATATAGTTTCTGCATGATAGAGTGAATGTCTGAATCATATAGTGAGTTTCTGCATGATATAGTGAGTGTCGAAATGATATAGTGAATTGTTCAGAAATGATGTAGTTTCTACATGATATAGTATGTTTCTGAATGATATAGTGAATTTCTTCATGACATATAAATTAGAAACCAACGTCAAAGATAATGACAAAATCATATACTTCCTCCGTTCTGTTTTAAATGAAACGTTTGCTTTTTCACGCAACCCAATGCGCTTCTTTAATCATTAATATCTAGTTGTGCACACGTAAAAAATATAAAAAAGTTATAATTTGATAGTATGCATCGAGACGATTCTAACAAGATCCCACTTGACTATGTTTTTCTTTATATAATGGCGATAAATTGGAGTCAAAGTTGATCAATGAATAGTGTCATTTCACCCAATGTTTCATTTAAAATAGAACGGAGGAAGTAATAACTTTCAGTTGTTCTATGTTAGACAAAAATAACGGCAAAAAATAGGGGTGTAAATATTTTTAAAAACTCTACCTTTTTCTTCACGAAAAAGCCCATTGATTATAACTTTTAATATATAGTTCGAAAAATTATAATTTTTGTATAATTGGAAAGTGATTAAAAAGTACTTTAAAATAAGATCCATTTATACTATATTTAAAATTTTATATTAAAGTAACGTATAAAAGGAAATATTGACTATACTAACATATTAAAGTAACCTACTGCAATTGGAATTAGTGATTCAATTAGAATTAAGGTTAGAGTATTAAAGTAACCGAAGGAAGAGTTTCTAATAAATATACTCCTCATATTTTCTTTTCCTTTGATAAGAAACAAATGGTGCATCCTTCGTCTCCTCCTAACATGAATGTTGGATAAGATGGGACATGGTCAACATATTAGAAAGAGGGTTGATATTGTTAATCATGTTGGTCTATTGAGGCTTGAAGGGCACCATAACAACATATCGTAGCAATATTACCCATCCTTCATAATTTAACAAATTGTTTCATATTTATATGATAGGTGCTTTAATTTGATTTGTAAACACAATGAGTACTAAAGAAAGGTAAGTTTTATCTTGAACTTTCTCTATTAACTTTTCATTGGTCTAGAACATATGGAGGTTTTATTTTTAATGTTTTAACATGCAGGAATATGTAGGTTGTGTAGTATATCATGACATGTGCTTTAACATATAAAAATATGTATGTTATTCATGATAGAATGAATGTCTGAATCATATAGTGAATTTATGCATGATATAGTGAGTGTCTAAATGATATAGTGGATTGTTCAGAAATAATGTAGTTTTTGCATGATATAGTGAGTTTCTTCATAACATATAAATTAGAAACCAAAGTCAAAGATAATGCCAAAAATAGGGGTATAAATATTTAAAAACTCTACCTCTTCTTCACGAAAAAGCCCGGACATTTGCCCGAGTCCCAATACTAGTATATAAATAAAGGAGGAACTTTTCGGAAGCATAGGGAGCTCCTTAAGATTTCGAGGCCATAGAGCGCGCCACGTAGGATTGCCACATCATCATTTTTTTTATCTTTTGCAAAAATAGAGTTCTACATATATTTAAATACATATAAAGAGTTTTGGATAAGTGAAAATTAGAGTTTGGATTTGAATCAACAACCTAATTTATTATATCATGAAAAATGTGTTTAACTTTTGCTACATAATTCAGAATATTATAATTTTTGTACCATTGGAGAGCATTCGAAATATGCTTCGAAATATGATCCATTTACAATATAGTTCTACAATTTATGAAATAGAGAGCGCCACCTAAGATTGCCATGTCATTAGTTTTTATTTTAAATATTTGAAAAAAATAGAATTCTACATATATTTAAATACATAAAAGAGTTTTGGATAGGAGGAAATTAGAGTTGCGTTTTGAATAAACAACCTAAATTATTATATTATGTAAGTTAAATTTAACTTTTGCTACCTAATTCAAAACATTATAATTTTTTTACCATTGGAGAGTGCTTGAAATATGCTTCAAAATAGGATCTATTTACAATATAGTTTTACAACTCATGAAAATATATTAAATTAGATGCATTGTAGGACATTATTTAGTCTTTTTTTTTAGATAAATATAATAATGGCTATAAGTATTAAGTATAGTGTATTATATGTGATTATAACATTTGATTATAGGTCCAATTTACAGGATTAAACATATTATCTTTCAAAACCTCAACCTTACTCAACCAAACTAAAACAATATAGTATTGCAACAAAATTTATTAAAAAAAAACTATAGCGATAAAGTTACATATATATTAGAGTTTTGGCTTATGTAAAAATTAGAGTTTGATTTAAATAAAAACTTGACCTTAGAATATTATAAAGAGCTCAACCTAAGCATGCCATGTCATTCTTATCAATTTTTAAGAAAGTATTCTTTATGTCCCGCATCTATTAATTAATTACCCTCTACTTTCTTAAAGTATCATTCGGGTATTATTCATGTTAAAACTGAATTAGCTATTGTTAGTCATACCTGTTATTGGGATACCATTTAATAATAGACTTACCTACAATATTCAATTGAATATTAAAAATTATAAAATTTATATATCAAAATAACAAATCTAGAAATTATAGTATAATGACAAATACTTTCTCTGTTTTTTTCTACTTCAACAATTGGTTTGGACATGTTTTTTAAGGAAATAAAAAATGGGTACTTTAGCATAGAGGTACCTCTTTAGTTAACTAGAGTATGGGACTAATAAATCCTTATTAAAGTAAACGCAACTTTATAAGGCAATTCGAGTAATTAATGATGGTTTTATTAACATAAAGTAAAGGTAATATTGTCAACTGTAGTTTCTTTTATTACCAAAAGTGGAATGGTTCCAAAAGATGAAACTACCTAAAGTGGTAATTGTTGTAATAGAAAAAGAACGGAGGAAGTATGTAAATACAATAATCTTGAAAAATCTCATTTTACAACAACACAAAATCAACAATAATATTAACAAAAAATTTGCAATAAAATAAAATGAACAACAACCCGTGCAACGCTGGCCTTCAAACCTAGTTAATAATATGTTACAATCATAGATATTTCTCAAGTTATCAGATAAACCTTATATAGGCGGCAAAATAGACTCGTACCCGAAATATCCGACCCGAGACACGGTCTTCACCCGAAAAGCGACCATCTGAAATAGAACCGAAATCCGAAATAACCCGGCCTAAATTTACCCGACCCGAAGTGAATTGAAAATAATGACATGAACCCGAATCGACCGGAAAATAATAAAGAAATATTTTTCACAAACATTAATTTATGTGTTCTATTTATTTGATGGGAAAGAAAGGTGAACTTATCCGAATGGACTCGACCCGGACCAAACTGATGGGAAACGACTCGATATTGACCCGACCAATCAAATCCGGACCCAATTGCCACCTGTCCTTATGTATAGTGGTGTTCGCGGGTTGGGTTGGTGCGGTTTAGTATGTAACCCAACCCAAACCGCAAATATACGGTTTGACATTTTCTCAACCCAAACCGCACCGCACTTTTGCCCAAACCAACCCAAACCGAACCGCGCGAAACGGTTTGGTGCGGTTTGGTTTGCGGTTTAACCATTTTTTCCTCCGCGACATTAATTTTGTAATATAAGAGTAAACAATCTGGTAATAAATATAAAGAGTCCAAATAAATATGAAGTCTAAATACCTACTACCCGTATTAGTATACTCGTATGACAGCTTGTCAAGTGTATTTTAAAAAAGAAAATCAAAATAGATAAAAAAAAATTTTAAAAAAAAATCATATTAAACTGCGGTTTACGGTGCGGTTTCGGTTTACAAAAATTCAAACCCAACCCAAACCGCAAACCACGGTTTGCTTGAAATCATAACCCAAAAAACCGCACTTTTGAAACCGTAAACCAACCCAAACCGCGAAAAAACGGTTTGGGTTGCGGTTTGGTGCGGTCCAGACCGCACTCTGAACAGCCCTACTTATGTATATCTATCTAGAAAGGTCACAAATAACTTTATGTTATCTTAAATGAAAATTTATTCCCATTCACCTCTTTACTTTAGTTAGAATAAAATCAATTTATTAGAATTTATTATTATAATTTATTTAAGGATTTTTTTTTAAAAAAAAAAACTTATTTGGGTTATTTTTGTTGCAAACAACAATAGTACACCATATGCATATATACCATATGCCTATATAGTCATGGAAATCTTAGGAGAAGTGATGGAATGGCAGCGGGCGTGGAGCCAGGTTGGCACCAGGCGTCAGGACATCATCAACCTTCGCTTTCCATGGGTGGTGGAAAAGTTGGTGACAACACACACCAACCTGGACCATCACAAGGAGGACAGAGGCAGGGTACTTTTGTTGCAAACAACAATAGTACACCATATGCCTATATACCTCCTAACCAACCAACTATGGCGGGTACTCCTTCTACACCATATACCTATATATCTCCTAACCAACCAACTATGGCTGGTACTCCTTATTATGGGAATGTTCCAGGGCTTGGTAAGCCCCAAGCTCCATTTGCTCAAGCAAATGGTGCTTATTATCAAGGGATGCCCACAAATGGAAACACACTTCCGCCACAAATGGCACAAGGAGCAACCAATCCTACCTTCATGCATAACCAGGAAATCCCCATGGGAGATTATCAAAATCAACCTTTCAACCCTAATCCTAACCCTGCATATGATCATGCAGGAAACATGGGATATGGGAATATGGGATATCCATGAAGGCAGGATCCATTAGCAGCACAGGTTGATGCACTAGTTCAAAGATTAGTGGGTGATACCTCTAGGAGAAATCAGAGGCAGATAGGTCAAAAACCTTACCCTGAATGTATTGATAGGACAAATCCATTTCCTAGAACTTTTAAGATACATGACTTTACTTTGTTTTCTGGAAATGAAGAGTTTCTGCTGAAGAACATTTAGTTAGGTTCAATTGTCAGTGTAGAGAAGCAGCTGACAATGATTTCTTAAAACTTAGAATGTTTTCCATGTCTCTCTTCGAGGCGCTTTTTGGTGGTACACCAATTTACCACCCAATTCCATTCACTCTGGCCGGGACATGTAGGTGCAATTTACAAATCATTTTGCACGCACTGAACGAGGAGTGACCCTAAGTGATCTGGTCAAAATCCAACAGAAGTTAGGAGAGTCTGTGGAAGACTACCTATCTAGATTCAAAATGGCTAAGATTAGGTGTCATGTTAGCATTCCTAAAAGAGAATTTGTACAAATAGCTCAAGAAGGAATGTTAGTTCAGTTTAGAAAGAGGTTTGATGGTCATGCCTTTGGTGATTTTGTAGAATTAGCAGAATTAGCCGTAAGGTATGAAAGAAACCTACAAGCTGAAAGTGCAGCAAGGCACCAAAGTTTCTTTGCTCAGAATGAGGAGCCATTCCACTTTGAAACTGCACAAGAAGTGGATGTGGCAGAAATCATTCATGGAGTACCTTACAAATGTTCTCCTTTAGAGAAGAAAGAGTTTCTGGCTCAAAAGGATATGAAATCTAGACAAAAGAGGACATATACTTTTGATGCCAAGAAAGCTAATGCTATTTTCGACTGGTTGTTATCTAACAAAAAGATAAAATTGGTAGGGAGACATAGAGTAAGAACTGCTGAAGAAGTTAAGGGTAAAAAATACTGTAAATGGCATGATGCAGTAACTCATGATACTTCTGAGTGCATTGTTTTTAGAAATAAGATCCAGGATGAAATTGATAAGAAAAATATCATGTTTCCTGATGATGAAGATGTGAATGTAGTTGGAATGGATGAACCATTTGAACTTTTCTGTGGTATGGTAGAGGCTAATAGTGTGTTTACTGTTACCTTACAGGCATCTCAAGCTACTGAAATAGGTAACCATCTCTTCAACATATTGCTTGATGAAGGAATCTTGGTTATGCCAAAAATAGCCAATGAAGAAGGGTTGGAGAATATGTGTAGATGACATATGAATGGGTCACATACAACAGACCAGTGCCAAGTGTTCAGAGGATTCCTGACTAGGCAATTAAATCTCAAAAGATTGGTTGTCTCAGAAATGGAACAACATGCCATAGAGCTAGAACAATATAAGGCCAACTTAGCCAAAGCTAAGGCGCCTGCTAAGTCTAATCCAACTCCAAACCCAATAATGCATGAGGAAAAAGCTAAAATCTATAAGGAAGCTGTGCAAAAATTCCCATTGCAGACTAGGGCAATAGAAGGGTTGAAGGTTCTGAGGAATGGAATGTGCTGTGCAGATAGGCTAACCTTAGCTTCGAAATGGTTAAGACTCAGATCATTCCAAATGATCCCACTTATGTACCTGCTTATCAGCGTCCATTCCAGAAAAGGTCCAGAAGTCAAGGACCAAGAAAATATAACAGCCCCAGTTTAGGCCCTTCCTCAAAAGGAAAAGAAAGGGAGCCAAGTCAAATTCTTGTTCCCAAAATTCTTAAAAGAAGGGTGAAGTCCCATAGGGACCAAGGGGAGATAAAAATCAAACCAGCAGTTAAGCCATTACCATTACAAGATGTCCAAAATTTACCTAAGAGTAGGACATCAAAGATGAAAGAGATAAGTGCAAAAGCTGCTGCAGTCAGGGCTCAAATTAGTAATCAAAATGTGCAGGAGTCCCTTATTGCAAATATAAGAATTGATGAAGAGGCACTACAAGCTGGCATCACTAAATTATTACCTCTGGAGGAGGAACAATGTGGTAAATCATCTACAAAGAATGATGGCCAGCAGCCTCAAAGAGGTGACTCTATTATGAAAGAGATACCAGGAAATGGCTTTAATGAGGATTATGATTCAGACTTTGGGTCTGAGGATTTAGACTTACTGGTGTCAGACAGTGACTTGATGTTGTATGGAGACCAGCTGATGAATGAGCCTTAAACAGAAATGGGAGAGAGCCAAAACGTGCAGTGTAACGTGGTCATGCTACCAACACAGTTTAAAAAGTCAGAAGATCAATCAGAACTCCAGACCAACACCACATCATGGGCAGATGAAGTTGACAGAGAAGAGTGGGCAGGTAAATTTAAAGTTAATTCTTCCCGAAGTTTGTCATCTTATTTAAATGCACCTCATAAGAAAGTGCCTAACAAGACATCACTAAAAGCTAACCTAGAGAAATTAATCATAGATAAAATCTTTAGGTCAGTTGATGTTGACAATAAGCACACTAAAGCTTTATTTCTGAATGTTGATTTTGAGGGAGTTCGTTTAGGCAAAGTATTGGTGGACACTGGAGCTACTGTTAATATTATGCCACTCACTGTGTTTAGAAAGCTAGGAAAAACTAGAAAGGATTTGCATAATATACAAATCAACATAACTGGTTTTTCTGGTTTGTCAGAAAAAATGGAAGGAATGACTATCCTAAAGATTAGAGTAGGAACTAAAACTACCTATACTGGTTTTTTCATAGTCGAAAGCGACACTAATTATAATGCAATTTTAGGAAGGGATTGGTTACATCATAACTATGCTATTCCATCATCACTCCACCAAGTCTTAATTTTGTGGAATGGTGACACTTATGATATGGTTCAAGTAGATGAGGAAGTTTTTCTAATTACATCTCCTGATTCTGTTTTTATTAGGGACTCTCTAAAGCCAGTTCCTACTATCAAAATTGAGGTTGCTCTACAACTTAAGTCACAAACTCACCAAGAGATGGAAGACTCAGGTGCAATTCTCATTGAAGAAGTCGAGGACGTCCCACAAGTTGAAGACATTCAATCAAAATATGAATATGTTCAACAAGCGCCAGACTATGATCAACCCCTAGCTTTATTACTTTATAGAGTTAGGATGTATTTTTCTTATAAAAGTTTATTATGTTTATAAACCAAGAAGAATGTTGTAATGGGTTTACCCCTATTGTTGATCAAGTAATGAAAGACTTAGTTTTTAGAAAATACCAAGAGGACTTATAAATTCTAATGTATGTTGCTCAACTTTATACGAAACTGAATCCTTAGAAGAGGAGTATGAAAAAGCATGGGCGAAAAGTGAGGATATTAAACAGGAGGTTCATGATCCACTAGAGGAAGTAAATTTAGGGGACAATGAAAATTATGCGTGTTACTTACATAAATCAGCTCCTCACTAACCAAGAAAAATAAGAAATAATAGAAATTCTAATAGAGTTTAAAGATTGTTTTGCATGGGAACATCATGAAATGTCTGGCATTGATAGGCAAATAGT
This sequence comes from Beta corolliflora, assembly GCA_947648045.1. Classification (NCBI taxonomy): domain Eukaryota; kingdom Viridiplantae; phylum Streptophyta; class Magnoliopsida; order Caryophyllales; family Amaranthaceae; genus Beta; species Beta corolliflora. Next base: position 50,817 of record CANSZD010004043.1, read on the forward strand.
AGAGCATAAACTACCTATCAAAGACGGATTTAAGCCTGTGGCACAAAGTCCTAGGAGACTGGCGCCTGAACTGACAAAGCCTATACCAGAGGAGATAGACAAACTCCTCAAGGCAAAGTTCATAAGGCCTTGCCAATATGCTGACTGGATCTCCAATATAGTTCCAGTGGTTAAGAAAAATGGCAAAATACGAATCTACATTGACTTTAGGGATCTAAATAAAGCTACACCTAAAGATCAATACCCCATGCTAGTAGTTGATCTCCTAATAGATGCAGTATCAAGATATGAATGCATATCCTCTATGGATGGTTATGCAGGATATCACCAGTTAAGGATTGCACATGAAGACTGTAACAAAACAGCCTTCAGATGTCCAAAGTCATTAGGCTTATTTGAATATGTGGCCATGCCATTTGGATTAAAAAATATTGGAGCCACATACTAGCAAGCAATGGACGCAATATTTAAGAACATGGTTGGTAAAATCATGGAAGTTTATGTGAATGACATACTTGTAAAGTCAAATGACTTTTTAGGACATAAAGAGCATTTGGTTAAGTCATTCACCAGAATGAGAGAATATCACCTGAAAATGAATCCACTCGAATGTGCATTTGGAGTTAAAGCTAGTAACTTAGGATTCCTCAGTCACAAGAATAGAATGGAAATTGATCAGAATAAGGCAAAGGCAGTATTGGCAGCCAAGCCACCTTCTAATAAAAAGGAATTACAAAGATTCATTAGACAAGTCAATTATGTTAGAAGATTCATGGCTAATTTAGCTGGAAAAACTAAAAACTTTTCACCTCTGCTAAGATTAAAATATGAATCATAATTCAAATGGGAAAAGGAGCATCAAAAGGCCTTTGACCAAATCAAACATGATTTGGCAAGTCCTCCTATATTGATTCCTCCAAGGTAAAATGGAAAACCATTAAGATTGTATCTATCCGCCTGTGAAGATTCCATTGGTAGTCTCCTTACTCAAGAAAATGAAAAGGGGCATGAGCAGGCCATATTCTACCGAAGCAGAATCCTGCATGATACAGAAAAAAGGTATACCATGGCAGAGAAATGGTGTCTGTGTTTATGTGATGCATCAGTTAAACTAACACATTATTTTATGGCTTTTACAGTAGAAATAGTATCTCCAACATATGTCATAAAATATATGATATCTCAACCTTTTATAAAAGGAAGGTTAAGCAAATGGAGTTTACCTTTACTACAATTTGACCTAATATATGTGCCACAAAAGGCAGTAAAAGGTTAGGCTCTAGCTGATTTCTTAGCAATCCATCCTTGTTGTGACTCAGGAATCATTGATGAAGATATCCTTCCATGGACCTTATTCTTTGATGGGTCCAATACTAGAGAAACAGCAGGAGATGGGATATACTCCCTCCGTCCCAGAATAGTCTGAACACTTTCCTTTTATGTTTGTCCCAAATTAGTTTGAACACTTCCATTTTTAGCATGGTCCCACTATTAATATATTATTTCTTTTATACTACTTTGGCCCACACTCTACCTTTTATTAATAAAAAGTTACACAACTTTCTCTCTCCTCTAATAAAAAATACCCCACCAACTCCTATCACATCTACTTTTTAAATAAAATAACATTTGATAACCACACTACAACTTATTATCTTAAACTACGTGTCCCAAGAAGTGTTCAGATCTTTCTGGGACGGAGGTAGTATATTTTATCTCCTGGTAGGATCCCAACTAAGCTAGCAGTAACCCTCAAGGGTCCATGTACCAGCAATAGAGCTGAATATGAAGCTTTAATAATTGGATTGGAAATGCTGCTAGAATTGGGAGCTAAGAGAGCAAAGGTATATGGAGACTCCCAGTTGGTCATTTACCAAATGAATGAAGAATTCAAGAGCATATCATCAGTATCACAGAAATGTGGAAAGAAAGCACAAAATTTGTCTAAACAATTTAAGGAAATCACTTTCATACACATTCCCAGAGAAGAAAATAAAGTAGCAGATCAGCTATCTCAAATAGCTTCTACTAGGAAGGAGATACTTTTAAAAAATGAAGATATCATTCTTCAAGAGAAAGTCCTAGAGCCTATCAGGAAAACTGATAAGGAAGGATCAGAAAATATATTGGATGTCTATAGAATTTCAATATTAAGAGAGGAAAAGGACTGGAGAGATGAAGTTATCCAATATCTCCAGAACCCAACTGGGACAAAAGTGCCACATAGAGTCAAAATGGCAGCAACTACACAGAAAGTGAACTACACAGAAAGGATCCATAAGGATTACTTTTAAAATGTGTGGATGCTGGAAAAGCTCTAACCCTCATGGCAGATATTCACCAAGAGTTATGTGGAGCTCATCAAAACGGTCTAAAAAAATGGCTGCTACATGAGCATGGCTTTTATTGGCCCACCATGAGAAAGGATTGTATAGATTATGCTAAAGGTTGCAAAAGATGTCAGAAATTTGGACCTATCAGTAGGGCCCCAGCCTCAGAACTCAAATACATTCTTCAACCTTGGTCCTTCAGAGGATGGGCAGTAGATGTCATAGGGGAAATTAACCCTGCATCTTCTAAGAAGCATTCATACATTCTAGTAGTGACTGATTACTTCACTAAATGGGTAGAGGCTCATGCTTTCAACAAGATCAATACCCAGGTTGTAATAAACTTCTTGGAAGAGAAAATCTTTACAAGTTTTGGAATTCCAGAAACTATCACCTTTGATCAGGCCACTATATTTAGGAATCCTGACCTACTGGATTACCTCAATCAATTTTGGATCACCAAGTTGCATTCAACACATTACTATGCTCAAGCAAATGGTCAGGCTGAAGCTACCAACAAGATCATAGTAAAAGGGATCTCAAAACTAATAGATAACAATCCAAGAAAATGGGATGAATTATTGCTATATGCCCTATGGGCCTACATGACCTCTAAAAGGGAAGCAACATGAGTTACTCCCTTTGACTTAGTTTATGGGCATACTCCAGTCATCCCAGCTGAAGTAAATGTAAGATCATCAAGGGTAGCCCACCAAATGGGATTATCAGGAGATGACTATTCACAGGCGATGAACATCGAAATTATGGATGCTCTAGAGGCTAAGGAATAAGCTCTAGCCAAAATGAGAATCAAAAAAGAAAAGGTTGCTAGGGCCTACAACAAAAAGGTAGTGCCTAAAGAATTCTAGGAGAATGATAAAGTATGGAAAATGTTTCTGCCAGAAGCAGCTTACAAAGATCCACAATTAGGGAAATGGTCACCTAACTGGCAATGCCCCTTTATCATTCACAAGAAAATGTCTGGAAAAGCATATGTGTTAAAAGGACATAGATGGTAACATAAAAGATAAAGCCTTGAATGTCAAACTTTTAAAGAAATATCACCCATCCATATGAGAACAACATGATTCTGTGTTTCAACAAAAACATGCAGATTTATTCCAAACATCAAATGAGTATTAAAATTACAACATAATAAAATGTTATATCCTAAACATTCCAATATTATCTAACAGCTAAACTAAGGTTTTTAATGGCTGTCCAAGCATTACAAAGTTTTTCCTTCTGGAGAATCAAACTATGTTGTACAGCCGTATCTTTGAACATCTCTTGCCTCAAATTGGCAAGTTTGGTTCTTCGTTGGTGCAGTTTTTGAACACAGGGGTAGTCAAAAGCTCAGTATTGCTCCTTAAGGGTGTGACCTCTAAAGGAATAACATCTTTTGGGACTTCACTCCCAGCAATGGAAGACATTGCTTTGAAATTTGTTGAATCAACATTTGGGCTTGGAAGTCAAAGTCAACAAAGTCCAGAGGAAGATTGTCCATATTGTCAAGAGGAGACAGTCAAAGGCAGCAAAATAATCAAAGACAATCAGAAGATGGTTCAACATGAAGACAAATGCATTCAGCACCAGAAAACGGTTAAGATTTGAATCAAGTATGATTCAAACAATTTCCCTCCCTAGCATGCATGGAAGTTACATGTAATGTTTCTCTATAAATAGAGATACTACCATCAAGAAAGAAACACACGAACAATCCATCAAAACTGCATTTCTTAATTCCCTAGCGTAGCTTAGCGTTAGCATAGCCCAACCCCCTGCTGAGGTTATAGTTTAGTTCTTTAGATTTAGCTTTGGCATCCGAGCATGTTCTGGCGCCATTAGATAAGATCTTTAATTCTCCGATTGAAGCAAGGAACAATGGAGGTAACTGCCTTCGTGTTTCCCCTTTAGTTGTCCAGCCTGGCTTATCCATTGTGTGTTGTAAAATCCATATCTAAGTTTGTGGCATGTATGGGAGTTCTACACTTTAATTAAAAGTTTAATTATTATTTGCTCTATTTATTGCTTTTCCCCTGAAATTAATTTGTTGTGGTTGGATCATTAATTAACTTGCAACGGAGTACGTTAGCAAGGTTTTATCTAATTAAAACCGGTAACTCCTAGGGACTAAGTCTCCCAATGCATTCAATACTAAAGGGGTTTACTAAATACCGCCTGTATTTACTGAAAATCGCCCATATTTTTTCTTAAATACTCCTAAACTACCCCTACATATACATACCCCACCACCCCACTCTCACACTCTCTCACTCTCTCACTCTCACACTCTCTCACTCTCACTTGTCACTCCTAACTCCTCACTCCTCACTCACTCCCACCATAGCCACCACCACCACCACCGCAACCACCACCACCGCAAACCACCACTACACGGCAACCACCACCACACGGCAAACAAGAGGTGACCGGTGACCACCACACGGGGACGAAGAACACACCGATGCCAACCACCACCACAACTCGCCCGAAAAAGTATGGGCCCAAGGAAGAAGGCAAAGGAAATCAAGGAATCTTCAAATCAGGTTAGTTTTGTACTTATTTGTGGTTGAAACCGACCCCTTAGGTAACAAATAGTAGTGATTTAAACCGCCCCTCGCCGGAAAAGATAGTGGAAATCAAAAAAAAAAAAATTCGAAAAACATCGGGGCAACGGATAGAAAATCCGTTACCACCGAGATGGTGGTAACGGATCACCTTTTCGTTACCACCGCAGAGGTAACGTTTCGGATCACTATGTGGTGGTAACGGAAAAGTGATCCGTTACCACCGTCCGGTGGTAACGGATTTTGTATCCGTTGCCCCGATGTTTTTCGAAAAAAAAATTTTTGTGTTCTTGTTTTCCGGATGCAGGTGGGGGGGGGTGTTTCGATTTTTTTCCTTTTTATCAATTTATGTTTTCTTTATGTTTTTAGTAATTTATGTTTTTTAATAATTTTATTTTTTTGTTTATTTAAAATAATTTATGTTTCTTATAATTTATTTTTTAATAATTTCTGTTTGAATTTAAAATAATAATTTGTGTTTATTTGGGTTTTTATAATTTATGTCAATAGTATTTGAATTTATTATTATAATTTTAATAGTTAATATGTTAATTTGTGTGATTATGTTGTAATTAGGATTTTATTATGTTAATGCATGTTAGTAACATGTTAGTGCATGTTAGGATTTTATTATGTTGTAATTAGGATTTTATTATGTTAATGCATGTTTGATTTAATTTAATTATTTGTTTAATAGCATGTGATAATAGTATTATTTAATTTTAATAGTTATTATTTAATTAGTTAATTAATTAATTTGAGCATGTTATTATATTATAAAAATATTTCAATGATATTAGCATGTTATTATATTATATTAGTAGCATATTACTATTATTTATTGTAATGATATTAGCATGTTAATTTGTTTTTATTAGCATGTTTGAGCATGTTTACTAATGATATTAACATGTTAATATGAGTTGTTGTTGTAATTTTAGTTAATTAATTAATTATTAGAAAGTGAATAGTTATATAATAATTTACTTAGTTTGCGCATGTTAATATGTTTTAATAATATTATGTTAACATCATCACCAATGTTAATGCATGTTAGTATTATTTATCGTTATAATTTTAGTTAATAGAATGTCAATGGTTATAGATTAGTAGTAATTACAATATAATAACGTAGACATTAAATAAATAATAAGTAATTAACATAATTGATTATTAGGGTCTTGAGGGTCCTGAGGGATCGACGCCACGACACACTAGATCTCGTGGTGTTGATGCATCTAGTAAGAGGGCGAGGACCGATGCTCGAGGCTAAGCGGATGCCTATTCCCGAGGACGCGCCCGATAGTGCGGGATGGGATACCGCGGACGAGCGCGGAGTTAGATCATGCTTTGAGCGGTGGTGATGGAGCTGATGTGGGTGAAGCCGCCTCCCATGTGCCTGTGAGGAAGGGTAGTAGAGGGAGGTTTGTTTCGGGGTCGAGTTCCGGAGGTAGTCGGATGACGAGCAGGACTAGAGCTGCTAGGGATACTTCGTGGTTAGTTACCGAGGCGATGCCTGGGGGCCCACTTGACGGTACCTTGATTCCTAGTTGGCGGGGTCACGTCGGCGCCCTTATATACCTTATGCTGTGCCATAACCGCTCCAGTGCATTTGATCCGTTGCTGACTTGGGGTTTCCCGCAGCAGTCGTTGCGGCGCTTGGATAGATCTTGTATTGCGCGGCTACCACGGATTATGTTTGGGCACCTTGACTTTCCATTGCTTACAGCGTTTGTAGAGCGTTGGCGGCCGAGCACCGAACACGTTTCACATGCCTTTTGGAGAGATGACGATCATGTTACATGACGTTTGGCAGATCCTACGTGTTCCTATTGAGGGTCGGACTGTGAGTGTTGTTTTGCCTACTTCTGATCTATATGTACGGTTTGAGGAGCTCCTGGGCTTGACTCGTGAGGAGTTATTATGTGAGGAGTCACGGGTTTGGAGGAACGGTGGCAATACTGTTCAGAAGATTTTCGATCTGTGCAGGGTTCAGGGCCGTCCAGCTGATGTGCAGCTTCGAGCATGGATGCTCCTAACACTTGGGTGTACCCTCTTCACTGATAAGAGTAGTTCCCACCTCATGCCCCAGAACATTAGTGAGTTGGATGACCTTGATTCGGTTCATACTTACTCATGGGGCTCGATTGCTTTGGCGTACCTATATCGTCGCCTAGGGGTTGTGAGTAGAGCGGATAGCAAACGAGGTTGCCGGGTGTCTCACGCTCCTCCGATCTTGGATATACGAGTACTTCCCGTGTTTCCGACCTCAGTGAGAGGGGCTAGCGTTCAGTGATCATGATCCCCGGGCACGAAAGTGGGATTACCACCTCGTCGGCAAGGAGTTCGTCCGACTGGAGTCCATTCGTAGACGCTTGGACACCCTTCAGGATTCAGAGGTACGAAATTTATTGCATTAGTAAAATATATATTATTATGTTCTCATATATTACTACTACATTAGACTAATGAAATTATTACATTTATCCTATTTCGAGTCATGTGGACGCCATATGGGGATGATCAGGCCGCCATGATTTCGAGGACGTTGTATGTCGGTTTCATACGTTATCGAGGTATCATTGAGCCGTACAACCCAGATCGTGTACTGCGACAGTTGGGTTATGTTCAGGTCATTCCTACCGCTCCTATTCAGCCTGATTTCGCATACAGACCGAGCAACCCGAAGAAGTATGAGGTTCAGTTCTCGGTATCAGTAGCTGAGTCTACATGGCAGCGTTTCACGCCATATTCTGGGGGTCTCAATGTATCACGGTTGAGACGGGTTACTCGTCCGGGGACGGTGTTCGAGGGAGTACATGGATTGGTATTGTACATATTCCCATCCTACCCTTATTGCTTTGCAGATAGGACGCATATTCGGCCCACGACCCAACACTTCAAACACCCACTACGTATGCAATTTTATCATTTCTATGTTTAGCATTTCGTTGTTATATTATTGATACATAACATAACATAACTAACTGACTTTTTGCAGTGGATGACCCGACATTTTGACGCCACGAGAGCTTTGACGGAGGATCGGCACAATGACCAGCGACCCAACACTTCTTCGGCATATGAGATGTTGGACGACCTCGCTCGGGATTGGGATGCTGCATTGCGCTTAGATCGGGCACGGGACCCTGATGAGGATGCGCATGATCATCACATGTACTAGTCCCTATCAGTGTTTTCATTCCATTTTTGATGTACGGGTGTATTATTTAGTTACGTTTTGTGATGATATTATTTTGTTACGATGCAATTTATGATGCAATTTATTATTTCACTTTGAATCATTGCAACTTATTATTTCAGTTTCAATCATAGCAACTTATTATGATCCATCCATATATATTAATATCATATCAACTTATACTTATCAATAATAGTTACCATCTAGAAGTAATACTACATTATAATGAATTGCAACTTATTATTTCACTTTGAATCATTGCAACTTATTATAATCCAACATTATATATTAATCAACATATCAAATAATACTTATAATTACAAATGCGATTATCAAATATTACAATAAATAGATGTCACTATATACTATATACTAAGTAGAGAGTAACTCATCCCACACTAGTGGAAAAAATTGCTTTTGCTACTTATCAAATGCTCCGGTTGACTAATTAACCCGAGCATTTGTGAATAAGTGCTCCGGTTGATCAACCCGAGCACTTGGAATCTTGGACCTTCTCTCAATTAATTTTTTTTTGACAGGCTTCTCTCAGTTATTAAATCAAAACTCGCAGTAGTATAATTTTATTTCGACTCTCTCATCAGTCCTTCACTCCTTCCCTCCTTCCCTCCGTGCATTCTGTCAGTTATCAATTTCAGTTTCCCCCTTCTAACGAAGCCCTATCTCCCCCGCCAAGGAGTCACCACCGTTGCTCCTCCGGTTTTTCGATCGCTCCCCCGCCACTGTGTCACCACCGCCACCATCACTACCACCCAGGTAAATTCACTTGGTTCAAATTCTGCCTTAGATTTAACTTTTTGACTTAGCTTCAACTTTTTTTCTGGTAATTTTTCAATCTTAGTAGAAGATCGAATTTCGCCATGGCTGGTGATTTTAAGGATGATTCGAAGGCTAAAAATGGTGAGTTTGTGATTTTTTCGATGTTAGATAGAGACTGGATTAGGGTTTCACTAACTATGACTTACTCACACAACCCCAAACATCGTAGACAACTTCAAGTTCCACCCACGACTCCAATTGCTTAATAATTGTGATCGGCACCCTTCGTTTTCACCTGGTAATATTTACTCACCACTCTTATTTTTCCGTGTCTTCCCTTTTTGACAAATTTAGGGTTTTAGTTTTCTTTGTAATTTTGAGTTCTAGTAATTGCTCAACTTTTTAAGTGCGTATTTTGCTTTTTGGTGACTCTGAATTGAAGATATTGTCATTTAAGTATGCCATAGATTGCAGTTTGTGAGGTTTAATTGATAATTGTAGGAATTGTGTCAATTTGAGTTTATGACTCTCTGTCTCCCCATCTCTTTAACTTCCTCTTTTCCTTTGATGAAATATAATAAATTATGATGATTGTGACTTGTGTTAGATCAAATTAGTGGTTCACAAGTTCTTGTTATTTGTTAAGGCTTATATTTTTTACTGTGTCAGAATTTTTTATCGAGATAATCTTCCTTGGGTGGTTGTTTGTGGTGTGTTAATTATAATTTTCATGGTTATGCTGATTTGTGGGTGATGAAGGAGTATGGAATCAGAGATACATGGATTCCAGCGATTTGTATCAACAAGCAGGATAGTAGTTTGATTGATTTTTGTTGTTGGTTGTTCTGGTGACAAGGAAATTATATTGGTTGAGGTGGATTATTGGGAGCTGCATTGGTATGAGGTCCCAAATGGCCTTCTGATTTGGAATCAACGGCCGCATGCCAAAAGAGAATTATTAGGACTCTGGAATCTTTGTGGAAAGCCTTGTTATTCTTGGTGATGATAAGGTGCAACCATAATGGGGGACAACAAAAGGCAATCATAAGGAGGAGTAGTAAATTTCATTCTTTGGCCTGTCCCTTGCTGTCAAGTGCATGATTAGTTGCATTTTTAGTTATGATTTCGATGGTTGTTAGCATTCTGGTTGCCTTGGTTGTCATTTTGCTTATCCACGTGGTTAATGTGGCTTATTTGGTTTGTTGGTTTGTCGGTTTGTTTTCTATAGATGGGGAATATCTTTAGAAGCTTATATGATGCTTGGTATGGTTGTCTAGTGGTTATACACTATCTTTATTATAAGCTTATTATGTTTACATCTAAGACCCTTAGAAAAGAGAGTCTACTCCTCGACCTTGTTCCTGACATCACAACTCATCTAATCAGAGACATGATTGCAGTGAATCTGTGTATACTTTGAGAGTTCATTCAAATGCCTCTTGAAGTTATTGAGTTTTAGATTTTTGAGTATTTAATCTAGAGTATTTTGGACTGACTTTATAAAATTATATATAAAGCGCGTCTCACACCATACAACTGATCCCAACCATCAACACTATCTTCATGCATGGTATGCCACAAGTTATGAATAGGTGGTACGGGTGATCCGGGAAGTAATTCCAGTCTAATATAATGCTCAAAGGAACCAAGATGTGCTATCACGAGTTCGTTAGTTGGACCCATCGTGTATTCAGAAGCACGCCAAGGAAGGACAGTGATACACGGATATAGTTGTCCATCTGGGCCTAGTACGACCAAAATGACTGCGGCATTGAACATCTGCGCAATAGGAAACAAGTCTTACGAAGTAACCATCCAATGAGCCTGAGATGCTGGCCCCCCACTCCAAGTAATGCGCCTAATTGCTGCGTCTATCCCATCATAATAAATACGTGTGTAAACATCCCGATGAGCAGCAATTTCATTTGCCATATTTTGGCGGATAAAACCCCAATGGTCTTCACTCCCTAAAAAACAATCTGCAACAGTTCGAAATCCACAATTACCGTCCGCCTGGAGATTCGTCCATCTAGTGAGGAATGGGCCAACAATCGCAAGAATCCTGCGGTAAAATGGAAATCCACTTGAACCCTCTTCTCCATTCACGCTTTCCCGACCTACAACAATCAAATTAATCAACATTAAATTTATCAATACGTTGCAAATAAATGTTATAAATAATCAATACATACAATTAACAAACATATTTACTGTAGAAGTTGACAAGCTCATAATCGAACCTAAAGATCTCGCTTCTCTTTGAAGACGAATCGGATGTGTGCTCAAAACCACTCTTCTTTCGTTTTGTACTCGGGTGATTCTTTCGTCGTGGTTTCCCTTTGGGGTTCTCAACAATCTCGGGCTCAAAAGCTGAATCGCCAGGATTACGCAGATGTTCCTCTAGAACCCGGGTTGCGCTCCGCAATACGGCAGGATCACTACTTTGAACCTGCTCAACCAACTCTAAGAAGTACCGAGAATCTTGTCTTTGCCTCGGATACAAACACAGGGTTGTTAACACCATCACCAATGATCAAAGTAGTCCAATACGGATGTAAAGTCCGTCAGTACGGACTCTCTTTCGCCTCCAATCGTCTGTGTATGGCGCATGCACATGGGATTGCATGTGTGGTTCTCAACGAGCAACCGCAACGCTGATATACCTCATAGCCTAACTCCCGCATACGATTTTCCTCATGCAGTAAGAGTTCTAAACAGTAATGCGAGACTCGACCATTTAATTGATACAATGCCTGAGTCTTGTACAAGATTCCGTGCCGACGTCGACTTTCCTCCAAATCATTCTCAACCTTCTTCACCTGATTTTCTATCTCACTCGTGAGCAATAGAAAAGATGGAGTCCAAGGCGATTGTGCTACTAAAAACCAAGACTTCGGTGCGAGTGTGCACTTTCAACTCGGCTAGTGCACGTGTTCCCAAGGTGAAGTACATTGTCCGTCCATGCCCGCACAAACTTCTCTTTGTACACAAGCCAAGTTGTTTCAACGTATTGGATTATTTTAGGCCACTTTCTCGTAAACATCTCTCATATTCTCAACCTCGGCCTCATAACTCCTCTCGTCGGTCGCGTTGACTATCCGATACCAAGTTCGGCTCACGAATCTCGGACCCGCATCGGTGTTGCTCATGATGTTACTCACTCTAGCCTGCACATCTTTGTTGATATGCCATCTACATAGCAAATGTGCAGAGTTAGGAAACACTTCCCGGATCGCTTTCATAAGGCCCAAATCACGGTCAATAATGAGTGTAACAGGGACAACATTCACTCCAATAAGCAACCTAAACTTGTCCAACACCCAATTATAACTATCACTGTTTCGTTGGCCATCGAGCATACCCAACCATAAAATTCTTGTTGCACGGCATCATCCCAATGAGCTCTAGAAAAGGCATGTTATATTTGTTGGTTTTATATGTTGCATCCATACCAACAACAAGCGGATAAGTTCGGAGGATATTTGTCGAACGAGGGTGCACCATGAATGCCGCAGTCATTGCATTTGTCTCCTCGTCTTGCCTAATCCAATGAAGGTAGCCGCTCTCTCGAGCAAGGTGAAGGAAGTGTTGCATCACGTCTCTACCATCCATTGCTTCCCTTCTATCCTTTTCCTTCAGGTTGTACAAGTGTCTCATATTTGGATGATCATCGGGAAATTTTTCATTCACAGCTTTCATGATACTAGCAGGCCTAACGTGCGACTTTATCATATCGCGAGCGAATACCTTTGCCGCCGGACTAAGGCCGCTGATGGGTCGATGGCCCTCACGGTAATAAATGAACTCATGATTGTGCATGCCCCTAATCCCCCGTTCTGCTTTGATCACCCATCTAGTTCGATCTGGGTACTCCAAATACTCAACCTTAACTCCCGCTCTACAGCCACAAGCTTTTGTCTTTGTAGCTACACGTTCTGCTACACTAAGATCCCTACCTTCACCCCGATATGGTGCGCCCCGGTTACATTTCATATATACATATGGTCGTCCACTAGGATCGTGTTTATGATTTGACATAATAACCATCACAAACCCGATTTCATGTGCCCTTTTCTTAACCCCATCTTGTAGTTCCTTTTTCTCAGCCCATAGTGTTTCATTATAAAACATGTGATTATAATCTATATAATCACCCCCAAAGTCCGGCAAATAAACCTATAATGTTTAGCATTTTTCCATTTAGACAACATATAATCAATAATATTATTCACTATTATTTACTTACCTATCGTAACTAATAATCATTATTATTTATTTACCAATCACAACTATTATTAACTACATAGTGCATGTGTTCTCAACTTAATAAAATCCATTCATAAATAAATTTTTGCAACGACTATTATTAAATTACTACTTATTATGAAAATAATATGCATACATATTTGAATAAAATATCAGCAAATATTAACTAAATATTCATTAACATAATTAACAGCAACGGATGTACTATTATTCGCTAATTACAAAATCAATACTAATTATCACGGAAAATCAAATATTAACTAAATGGTATTTTTAAAATACTACTCCCTCCGTCCCAGAATAGTCTGAACACTTTCCTTTTATGTTTGTCCCAAATTAGTTTGAACACTTCCATTTTTGGCATGGTCCCACTATTAATATATTATTTCTTTTACACATCTTTGGCCCACACTCTACCTTTTATCAATAAAAAGTTACCCAACTTTCTCTCTCCTCTAATAAAAAATACCCCACCAACTCCTATCACATCTACTTTTTAAATAAAATAACATTTGATAACCACATACAACTTATCACCTTAAACTACGTGTCCCAAGAAGTGTTCAGATCTTTCTGGGACGGAGGTAGTAATACTAATTATTTGAATAAAATATCAACAAATATTAATACTAATTATTTTTTACATGCTAATATTAACTACAAATTTTCTTTTAAATGCTAATATTAACAATCCATAATATTAATATGCTTAAATCATTAAATCAAACAAATTAAATAATACTAACATGCATTAACATAATAAAATCCTAATTACAATATAATCACACAAATTAACATAATAATTATTAATATTAAAATGCCTATAAATTAAAATAACATAAATTATAACAACACAATTTTTTTTAATTAAAACGTAAATTATAAAAAACATAAATTATTTCAAATAAATAAAAAATATATTATTAAAACATAAATGAAACAGATTTACTAAAAAGAAATAAAAAAAAAGCCGCAGATCAGGGTAACGGATCGAAAATCCGTTACCCCGATGACGGCAACGGATGAAAATTCAGGTGCTTCCACAGTGGCAACGGATTAAAAAACCGTTGCCTCTGTGGAATCACCGGAAAAGTGATCCGTTACCGAGGCAACGGATCACTTTTCCGGTGATTCCACGAGAGGCAACGGTTTTTTAATCCGTCGCCATTTGTGGAAGCACCGGATTTTTCATCCGTTGCCTCCATCGGGGTAACGGATTTTCGATCCGTTACCCTGTTCTGGTGGCGCAAAAAAAAAATTCCGGCGACATAAAAAAAAACATTTTAATCTTAAACTTACCACATTACGTTCCGGCGGCGTTGAGGGTCCTTCCTCGGACATTTTCGGTGGTGCTAAGTTGATTCGGTGGTGCTCCGGTGGTGGTGCTCCGGTGGTGGTCGTCCGGTGGTGGTGTTCGGAAGGTGGTGGTGGTGTTAGTGCTTCATGGTAGAGAGAGAGGGTTAAGTTTGATGAGAGTGGAGAGGGTCAAGTGAGGTGAAAGGGGGAGGGGCATGGGGGGTATTTAATGAAAAAAATACGGACGATTTCAAGTAAATACGGACGGTAAATAGCGATTGGGATACTAAACTATTGGGTGTCCATTGACTTGTTTGCAAGGTCAATGAACTGATTTTGCACCAACAACCTCTCATATCTTATGTTATGTTCAATCTCTTCCTCCCTTCCTCATACTCCTACATCTATACTGATTCTATGCCCTGCAGTTGCTCAACTGCTTTTTTCGCTTCTTTTTTTCTGGCTAAAGGGAACGATAAATTGACTAGAAGATAATAAAAAAGAGTTACTAGCCTCATAGTGTAAAAGTTCATCCATCACACACCCGACCGTACTATGTGTATGGTACATTCAAGACTAATTTTTGCTCATTTGAAACTCTCACTTTTTTAGTATATTTTGCTCATTTGGATGATTTCAAATGAAGCAAAAAATAACCTTGGGTGTACCATGTTCATGGTACACCGTACACCCGGGTGCATAATAATTTTTTCGGCTCAATAGCTCATCAACAAGTTTTGTCATAATCATAAATAGACAAGGACTAGATTGGGACGTTGTACACATTATATCATATTTTAGCATTAATGAATTGGCCAATAAGGTAATTTCCTCCCGCTTTAGCTACCTCAGAATAGATATATTATAATTGGATCGTCCCAATAGTAGAACAACAATAGAAGAAAACTAGAAGTTTTTGACTCCGTAAATTGTATGTATTCACTGATCAATATTGTATGTAATTTGGCTAACAAACAAACCACAAACAATTTAGCAACAAACCATGAACGATTTCGTAAGGGAAGGATGCTAATTATTAGGGTTTTTACATTTCATTGGAGAGAAATAGTGCAGTAAAAACTATTTACGATTTTAACACCCTCCAAGAGAAATGTGAGAAGGGAAGGTCAAACACCGGAAAATTGATTTTTTGCCAAGATACTTTGATAAGGTGTGTATTATAATTAAAATAGTCTTATAAAGTGTTTTCTCCAAAAAAAAATCTAATAAAGTGTTTCTATACAAAATTTTGAATAATTAAGGTCTTTTTACACAAAATGTCATTCATTTAAACTTAAAATCCAGATTCTTATTTTTAAAGGTGAAAAAAGCAGAGAATGTAACCTATTGCAAATGGCACTTTTACATCTTGACTAGTTTTTTTTTTTTTTTTTTGAAACTTATATGAGAGACTTTCTTTTGGGTTTTACTTGACAATTAACATTAGCTCATACGTTAGGAGGAACTAAAAGGGCCATTTGCATGAGCTATGGAATCTAAGCCTTACTACTCTCTTGAAGCGTTAGGCCTTAGAGAAGAGCCAAGAGTGACAAATTTGGGTTAAACTATGGGTGAAAGATAGACCACATAATCTAGGCTTAAAAGTGAGTTACGAATTCCATAACATAAACTCCTAGGATAAAATGGATGCATTCCTAGAGAGAGAAAATACTCTCAAAGAATGTGACCTAGCACCACAAACTAAATCAACCCCCCCTGCCCTCAAGGCCCAAAGTGAGTCACCCAGCCAGAGTCTCCCGAAGCAAACTACCCGTGTTCAAGCTAATGCCGAGCATGTCAGCGCTGGAGTCCCAGAACCTGCACCGGATCCACCTCCACCGCCGTGTCCCACCACCCAGACGTTCAAAGAGGTGGCCAACAGAGCCAATAAGGGGGTGTGTCAAGAAATTTCAGAGATCATTCCTTTGAAGGACACTCTCGTACCATTTGCGGAAGTTCAACCCAAAGTATTTAAGGTAGATGATGTTTTCATTCCAATTTCCGAGGCTGAATATTTAGAGCTTGTTAAACCATGGAATGAAGCAATCATATGTAAGATGGTGGGAAGATCCTTCTCACACGAATTCCTCAAAAAAGAATTGCATAAACTATGGCAGTGGAAGGAGAACTTGCCGCTCATATCCTTGGGAAGGGGATTCTACAGCCTTAAATGTCCATCTGCTGAAGATCGATCTCGCATATTGGCCGGAGGTCCGTGGTTCGTCATGGGATCCCTGCTATGGGTCCAAGCGTGGCAGCCGGGGTTCAAACCCTCGAAGGCATGCATCACTCACTACCCACTTTGGGTCACCCTCCCAGAATTACCCCTTGAATTTTTCCGGAAAGATATACTTCAAGCCATAGGGAATTCATTTGGCACCACAATAAAAATTGATGCAAACTCCCTGGAAGGTGATCGAAAAAGGTTCGCATCGGTGTGCGTCTTTGTTGAAAGCAAATCGAGGACGCGGGAAGAGCGTGGGTGGGGACAACTTGTCGGGATCTTGTCTTCTCGGAATCACCATGGTTGTGCAATTTATGCTGGGTGTGTGGGGCATAACCTGAAAACTTGCCCGGAAAAGTTAGAGAAGGAGATGAAAAAGGGGAAAAACAGGAAGAAGGGGGGGAAGCATCCACAACGCCCTCAAGGAGCTGGTGAGTCAGCATGGGTACACGTGGACAGGGAAAAGCCAAAAAAGGTTGACTCTAAGATGAGACAAATAACTAGACCCCATTCCCAGCCCAGATGGATACCTAGGAAAAAAGATGGAAAGGCCTCTGAAAAAACGGCCGAGGTGCGTGGGGCCCAAGGTCTGATGGGAAAAAACCTATCAAAAATCTCGCCTGCTCCCAAGGTTACCCAGGATTCACAAAATCCCTGTAAAAATAGTTTCGCGGTTCTCCAAGGTCTGCAAGAGAAGGTTCTGCCTGATCCCTCCTCTCAAAATGCGAAACGTGGAAATGAAATTTCCAGTCTAGTCTAGTCTTGTCATCGCCATTACCCTGCATTCCCAACACATCAACTCCCTGCTCCCCAATTCCCCCTCACGTCTCCCAACGGGCCTCTCCAGTTTTGAAGAGAGTGATCTCCCCCCCTATTTAAAAACTCTATGCCCTGTCCCATTTCCTTACAAAAAACAACCATTTCACCATCTCTCTCAAACACAGAAGCAGCCCAAAATCCTAAACATCTGCCCAACACCAAAAGTACCGAAATTATACCCAACCATAATGATGATGCCACGGGTTCCCGAATACCTCAACCTATCAGGATCTTCCTCCCCACCCCCCCCCACTGTCACCGCCAAGCCCACCACCGTCACCCCGCGTTATGGTAGTAAGTCCCCTCAGCCCGGTTTTGTTCTCCAGTCCAGTTCGTCCCCTGAAACCGGAACTCAACATGGAAGCTGTGGAGTTTTATCTCCCCGATTGCTTGGAGGACCCGAATGAATTCCACACGGAATTATCTTTCAAGGAGGTGAAAGCACTCATTGCAAACCCGTCCCTAAACCCCGAGCTAGCCGATCACTTGATGATGTACTCAAACTCCGAGTTTCGGCCAGCCCATGTTCCTCAAGTCCTAGACGCCGGTCACCTTCCCCTAACCATGAGGCTCTTCCTAAAATGGTTCCTAGAGAAAGAGGTAGAAGTAGAGAGCGAAGAACGAGCATTGTTGGCAAGCTTGGGCCCGTGGATAGACCCACATCCGCTTCTACCTATGGTACGCACGATTCTCAAAGTTCGACAAAGGGATGTGCGCTTGATTGCAAGGAGCAACACCAATGCGGTGTTGCTTGCACGACTTCAAATGCCAATGAAACAGTTGGGTTTAACGGCGACATGGGGAGAGGCAAACGGGCGAAAAAACCCGCGAGAGGCCGAGCTAGTCCTATGGCCACACCGAAAGATGTGGACAAATCCACAAACAGGAGCCGAAGTAGACCCGTGGGAGGTAGGAAACGAGGGGATCTTACATATGCTCCTCGAAAAGACTCCAATATATAAAGGAATGACGGTTTTATTTTGGAATGTGCGGGGTTTGGCTCGACCCTCATTCAAGCCGAATTTTCGGCTTCTCATGCAACAACACTTTCCCTCTTTTGTTGTGCTCGCGGAAACTTGGGTGGGTCGTGAGAAAACGGATGCTATTGTTGGGGACTTGGGTTTTGATTCTTGGCATTTGCTTGAACCGGATGGGTTTATGGGTGGCATCCTCCTACTTTGGAAGTCCTACATCCTGGATTTCCATGTGGTAGGAGAAGGTGCGCAAGTAGTCTATGGCGTCGTGGAGTTACTTTCTTCTAAACTCTCCTTTGTGTTTACTGCAGTTTATGCTAGCACTAAATTTCATTTGCGCCAAGATTTGTGGAATGATTTAGAAAGTTTTGCTCATAACTTGAATAAGCCTTGGTTAGTAGTAGGTGACTTCAATGAGGTTATTCATCAAAGTGAAAAGTTGGGAGGTAAACCCATCTCGAGAAGGAAAGCGGATTTGTTTGCTAGTAAAATGGATAGTTGTAATCTCTTAGATTTAGGTTTCAATGGCCCTAAGTTCACTTGGACTAATAAACGTAAGCATAAACCAATTATGGAAAGGCTTGATAGAGGATGGGCAAACCCGGAATGGATCCAATTCTACGCTAATGCTAACGTGTGGAACCTACCTAGAATTACTTCTGACCACTGTCCTATTCTAATTAAGCTAGAGAATGATACCTTTGTCCAGGGGGAAAAGCCGTTTCGTTTTGAGCCCATGTGGCTCCTTGACAATCGGTTTACGGGGGAAGTTCTTAATGACTGGCCTAATCCGTGTAATACGATTCAAGAAAGCCTAAGTCTCTTTAAGGATGCCCTCATTGAGTGGAATCAGGCAAATTTTGGGAATGTTTATCGTAGAAAGCGTACCCTTTTGGCGAGGTTGAGAGGGACCCAACTTTATCTCCAGTCCCAACCCCTGTCTACATTCCATCAGAATCTCGAAAGTGAATTGCAGAAGGACCTCATAGATACTCTAGAACAAGAAGAGATGCTTTGGAAAACTAAGAGTAGGATGGATCGTATTGGGGATGGTGAGCGTAATACGAGCTTCTTTCATAAAAGTGTCCTAATTAAGAGAAATGTATCTAGGATTAACAGTCTTAGAAATGAGGTGGGGCAAGATATCTCTGATCAGGAAGGGATCCATAACCTAATCTTATCCTTCTATAGAGACTTGTATACTACTGAAAAAGTGTCGTACCCCAGAATACAGCAGAAGTGGGACAACCTTGGGAATAGTGTAGGTCATGTTCCGACCCCTACAGAGATTAGAAATGCCCTATTTAGCATGAAACCGCTCAAAGCCCCAGGTCCGGACGGGTTTCATCCAATCTTCTTCCAAAAAACGTGGGATATTATAGGAGGAGACGTGTGTAGGGATGTCCAAAAGTGGTTTACGCAGGGAGGCGTCCCAGAGGTTATGTGCCAAGCCCTGATTTGTCTGATACCTAAACAACGATCCCCGAAGACTGTTAAACAATTTAGACCTATTAGCCTGTGTAGCACGTCGTACAAACTTGTCACAAAAATCCTTGTAACCCGGCTTAAACCGTTAATCCCGACCTGGATCTCTCACAACCAAAATAGCTTTATCAAGGGTAGGGGTCCGGATATTAACCTTGTAGTTGCCTCCGAAGTGTTGCACTCAATGCAAAAGAAAAAAGGGAAATGGGGGTGGTTTGCCTTAAAAATCGACTTTGAAAAAGCCTATGACTGAGTTGAATGGGACTTTGTTCGAGAATGTCTCCAAAGGCTAGACCTAGATACCCCTGCGGTGACTCTGATTATGGACTGCATCACAAAGGCTTCCTCCCGGGTCCTCATTAATGGTAGAAAGTCTGAGGAGTTTAATCACTCTTGGGGCCTTAGGCAAGGTGATCCCATGTCCCCATATTTGTTTAATGTCTGTCTTGAGGCCCTCACGGGTAGGATTAATGAGGCATGCCTGAGTAAGCATTGGACGCCATTTTGGGTAGGGAAAGGTAAAGTACCCATATCCCACTTACTTTTTGCTGATGACCTTCTTCATTTTGGGAGAGTTGATGAAACCACAACGTTCGCAGTGCGCCAAGTGCTTGAGAGGTTCTGTAATGATTCGGGAGAAAAAAATAAATGAGGCTAAGAGTAAGCTCATATTCTCCCCTAATACTTCGATGGAACATCGAGTTTTGTTCACAGAGACCTTGAATATAGAGGAAAACGCTAATCTTGGTATGTATTTAGGGCTCCCTATCTCTCATAAACGTCCGACTAGATCCCAAGTCCAATTTATTGTAGATAAGGTTAGAGCTAGGTTAGCGAATTGGAAAACTAAGTTCCTCTCTAAGGCAGGACGCCTATGTCTGATTTCTTCCACCCTTTCAACGATTCCGGCATACTATATGCAGGCTACGTGTCTCCCAGTCACCACTCTGAACGACCTTGATTCTATTTGTAATAATTTCTTGTGGGGGGAGGACGAGGGTAAGAAGAAGCTACACCTAGTTAATAGACAAACTACCTTCCTCCCTAAGAGCCAAGGGGGCTTGGGGATCAGAAGTCAACAATTGATGAATCAAGCTTATATGGCTAGACTGGGATGGAAACTAGCTCAAGGCCAAGCTAACCTGGCCCAGGATTGCATTAGATCTAAATACCTGCATAACAACCGTGTGACCAAGTTTAAAAATGGATCGGTAATTTGGAAAAATATTGGGAAGGGGTGGGATCTATTGAGCCAGAATAACTCTTGGAACCTGGGGAATGGTAGGAAAATTGATTTCTGGCATGATGATTGGCTTTCAATTGGCCCTGTGCGGAGTTGGATTCAGGGTCCCCTAGATCCCCTGGAAAATGTTAGAAAAGTACATAGTATCATCATTCGGGGTCGGTGGGATCTCTCGGGTTTAACAATTTCTCTCCCAAATGATATTGTAAACCGCATCCTTAGTATCCCCCCTCCACTAGAAAACTCCTCGGAGTACCTCCTTATCTCGAATTTTGTAAATCACAAGGGTTTTGTTCTTAAAGATGCTTACGCGGCCCTTCTACCTCAACCTGGGGTGGAGGAGGACCTTTCGTGGATTTGGAAAGGTCAATGTGAGCCAAAAATCAAATTTTTCATGTGGTTACTATGGCATGATCGCCTTCCCCATAGACTTCTCCTTGCCATTAGAGGCATAACTCCGACCCCCAGTGTCCAAGATGCCAATGCGAAACCGAACATGGTGCCCATATTATTCGGGAGTGTGTTAAGAGTAAGGAGATTTGGGAATGCCCTGATATTCCTCAGGTCTTAGGTCGGGACTTAAAGATGTGGTTACGTGAGAATATGACCTCCAAAGAGACTTTTAGAGGACTCCCGTGGTTAGGTGTCTTCCCATACCTGTGTCATGAGATATGGGAAGATAGGAATAGCTGTGTCTTCCAGAATCGTCAGCCTACACCCACTCAGGTGATCTGCTTTAAGGCAGTTGGGAGTGCGAGGGAGTATGACTCCACCCTAGGGAAAACTAGTAGGGTACATGAGATCTCTCCGTGTTTTGCCCATCCTCAGGACTTTCCTATGATTCATGTTGATGCTTCGTTTGTGAGTACTCTTGATATGGCAGGGATCGGTGGTGTGGTTCGTGATGGCAAAGGGCAATGGCTTGTAGGTTTTGAGAAGAAAATCCTTACTAACAACTCTCTTGCAGCGAAAATCTTGGCTATTTTGGAGGCCCTCTACTTTGTGGAAACCCATAATCTCCCCAAAGCGATCATCTATTCTGATTGTATGAATGCCCTTGAGCTCCTTACAAAGGAGCACTCTGATCTATATTCCAACATCTTGAATACATGCAGGCGGTGGCTCAGCAAGAGACCAGAGATTCTGAGTAGGCATTGCAGCAGACAGTTCAACCAGGCGTCGGACAGTATGGCAAAGGTGGCTAGAATTATGGATGGGGAATGTGCTGTTACTAGAATTTTCCCAACCCCCCTAGTTATTGTACGGATTTATTAAACTCAGATTGTAATATTTTCAACTTTATTAGTTAATGAAGGACATGCTTTGTTTACCAAAAAAAAAAAAATCTAGGCTTAAGACAAGGGCCTAGGATTACGGGCAACTCATAGGGGGATTGAAATTAAAAAATCCAATGAGTTATTCCATATTATTCTGATAGAAAATAGTTGTTTTATAAGCATGGGAGTAACTCGTCTGACTACCAATCAATTTCGGTTGAAATCTCCTCTAAACTTGTAAGTAGTTAAATTTCTTATATGTTGATACGAGAAGGATAGAAAAGAACTATATTATAAGTGTTGGAAGCAACTCTTTCGTGCCAGTCAATCAAAAAATTCGAGTTTGAGGTGTTTTTTTGGGTATGTGCAATGAAATTTTGTGATTTTTTTGGGTTCTATATTCGAAGTGCATGCTATAAATAACTACTATTCACAGGCTTTCAAGATTTCAAGTCAGTTTTAACCGTTCTCCAATAGATAAGTTGGATTGATTTTTGAGTTTCAAGATTTCAAGTCAGTTTTAACCATTCTCCAGACTCCAATGGATAAGCTGGATTCATTTTTGAGTCGATGTGTTTTTATCAAGTCATTTGACGATTAATGAAATCTAGCTAACATTATTGAATACTTTATTTGGCATGTTTAGTTTCCAAGGTCTTCTTGAAATTGACGCAATAATGGTTACAAATTGGAAATTAGATAAAAGACAATTCTGATTATACATTTCCACCTGTTTTTACCTTTTACATATCAAATGATGAAGAATTGCATAAACGACTTATAGTAAATTCTTAAATTAAACAACCACACAAGTGGAAAATAAGTAGTAGTCTAGGTTTTTTCTTTTCTACAATTCCCTCTAATATATCTTTTCTCACATTAATAAAATAGTTCCAAACATCAGTAGTAAATATTTCTTACAGTATGGTCTTTAAGAGTTCCTTACAGTAAATAATTATTTACAGAGTTACTGATGTACTAACTTTACGTGTATCTACAAGCTGTTTATATTTCTTACACCAAGCATCATATTTTCCTTTTCATGAATCATAATCTTACAACTTCAAGCTGATTTCTTCAAAGTGCTAGCTAGATAGCTAGTTAAAACAAAGCTTCAAAGAGAGACACTGTTAGGAATTCCCCTTCCAGTTATCCCTACTCCACTTGAAGGGCATAGTAATGTGAAAGGCAACTTAGCTGGACCAACCCGATTCTTTAGTTTCGGATCATCGTTCCTTTCTAGAATCTTCTTCTCAATCTCCACTAGTTTCTTACTAAATTCATCAAATGCTTCTACTGGTGGAGTATCAGAAGTCCATCCAGGTTCTCTTTCCCCAAGATAGACCTCATCCGCAGAATGCCTGGAAATAAGCTCTATCACAGAAAGACATGCTAATGTTCGGAGTTGGCTAGTTACTGTTTTCAAAAAAACACCACTCCAATTTGTCTTCAGTTCATCATAAGCTGGAGTGTTTGGCTCTGGCATGAACTGTCGACTGATAGTAGGCCGGTTAGGCATGTATCCCGAGTAAGGGTATTGTCCGAAATTGAGAACTGCATGAAGAGCAGAAGCCACCCATATAATGGTTGTGCAAGTTTCTGTCAACTCATCAAAGGTCTTCATTTTTGGCCACCATTTCTCATTCTTTTTGTCTCCATGGCCTACTTCACGAATTTCTTTCCACCATGATTGTAGTTCAATGTCGTTAACAATCATGTCATCAGAGTTGTAGTAAAATGAGCAATACTCTTTAACCCAAGTCTCGATTGCAGACCAAATTTCTAGCCCGTCAACAGCATATGGGTAGTCCTCTACAAGTAGCTTGTATCCATGAGGGCTTTTCGGGTCCGTCACTGTCATTCCTCTGTAAAGAAGGCAACAGGCAGTGAGTTATATAAGAGCTCTAATTATGGAGTAACGATGCATTTCTTCACCTGAATATTGCTGAACTTATTTAAATTGAACTTATTTGAACTTATTGTCTAAAAGGCGAAGACTGAAGAGAATACACCTAGTAGTTCAGATTGGACACACACTTAAAACTCAAAAGTTTATGCTCCTAGCAGTGTATTTAATAACTTCACATATAGTTATTCATTAGGCTCACCAAACAGTCATATTGCAGTGAAAGAGACTTGCATTGTGAACAGTTGTGCTCCAGATTATTTTTCCACAACATCAGAGATGATTATAGACTTATAGTCACAACTCACATGGAACTGTTCTTGGCCGAAATTACCAATTCTATCTAGGTACCTTATTGTTTCTTCTAAATTCCCTGAATTATTGGTTTTTATCTTTCAAGCACATTATTACAAATAACTCATTAGAGTCATGGATCAGAGAGTGTATACCTCTTAATAAGATCTCTTGGAAGAGCTTGCTCGGTCAATACCCAGTCCCTGTACAGTGAGGATGTCCACTGCACGACATACTGCCGGGGATAGACAGCTGCCTCAAACAACCCATTAGCATTAAGAGCAATCTGGCGCGCTACTGTATTAACAGGCATCGTGTCACGGAAGTGAGGATGCAAAAGTTTGTGAATTGGGTGAACCATACTCATTTGTCTATTTGTTGCAATAATGAATGGTTCAATCACTGCATGAGTGTGTAACCTGTCCAAACACAATAAACAAAATTTAGAGATTAAGATGCAATTGCTAAGAGCTGATCAAAGAACTTTAGAGCATACAGTACCAGTGGCTGATAAGTTGATGGTAAGAAGAATCAGTAACATTTACATAGGCTTTGGCTAACTGCCAAAGGCCGGCTTCAACACCATCATTGGCTGGTGTATGAACTTCGCTAATAGCACCAAATTTGTCCCCTTCTGGATGCGGACGGCTTAACTCAATTATTAATGGCTTCAAAGTTCCATCTTCTTTCAAAAAGAGAAGTGTCCTCGTGGCGTACACCTTTGAAGGAGTATCTCTATTGATTTGTCTCAAGTATGGCATTACTGTGTCATGGTGATCCAATATAAACACCTTATTCCTCTGAATTGCCTGGTTGATGTTAAAAATATAATTAAATAATATAATATAATTCAGATTTCAGCTCGGTACAATACGATGAAAACTTTCATAGAGCATGTTACCTCTTGTACACTTAACCCATCTAGGTTTCCTTCTATGTACTCCTCCTTTATTGAACTGTTCTGGTTTCCATATACTTCAGGATCTAGCTCACTAAGAGGCGGAAACTCCTGTAACAAAAGGTAGAATCTTATGTAACAATGTGCATTTTTGAGCGTCACATAGTAACCTTTAACTTAATGAATCTACAAATTTGCTTCAAACTCTCTAAAGTTCGCATCTTTCTTTTATAATTTATTATTTATGATGGACGGAAAAGATTGCAGTACTGTTACCTCTAGACGACGAATGATTAGAGGATGTATACCAGCTAGCATCTGTCTTGCAAATTCTTCATCAGTCTTCCATGCTGACTCATCCACTGTATCAGAAAGTTTAGGACATCAGAAAGCAAAAAACTTGATACCACTTTTCGAAGACAGAAGAAATGTCACACTGAATAGAGTTGTGTCCATCTAAGTCAAGGCCCTAATTCTTCACCTGAATATTACTGAACTGAAATTATTATTGGTGATTTAACTGATTTGTGCTCAATAAAACTGATTTTACTAATTAAAACTGATCTTTACTGAATACTGAATAGATCTTTTTTAAGGTTGAAGAGAACAAGGCCTTTATGTTTACCTTTTATTATATCAGGCATTGGGTATTTCATCATTCGTCCACCATCACTTCGAAAAAGTGCTTTTAGGAATTTGGTTGGTAACTTTTCCCTAAGCTTTCTTAATGATGGAAGCTTGATTCCTCCCTTGTGCATTTCTATCACTTCTTGAAAACTGTCAAACTCTTTTGGCGTACTATCAAATACTGCATCCAGCATACCAACAATGCCGTGAGTTAGAGACTTGACTGTATCACCCATGAAATCAGAGAACTTAAGGTGCCCAAACTTTTCATCTCTTGGAATATAGACATCTGTGCCCTTGATTAGTGGCAACCTACTTTCAGTATGAGGATCTGCAAAATAGATAAAAAGAAGCTATATATTAGTACAAAAAAAGGACATAAATCAACAATTAACATAGCAAGTAAGCTAATGCTAACCTGTCTTCGTTGGTGGGCGGCTTGTTCGTCCTCTACGTGGATAAGGATATTCGGCAGAGCCTCCGTAGATCGGCCGGACATATTCTGGACCTTCATCTGGTAATCCTAGATCATTGTAGTACGCATAATCATAAACACGATCCCACTCCTCTAGCTTTTTATTTTCTTTTCCGTTTCCTCTCAGAATTTCAAGCTCTTCTTCTCGGTATTTGTATAATGGTGCAGGAGTCTGATGTGGGAGGTATGTCTGCGCAGCAAAAAACATTCAAAATTATAAGACAAGTTATACAACCAACTTAACAACATAATGTCACAACTTGTAGTAGGAGCTAACCTTATTGGTGAAAAATATACGATCTTTCTGGTAGCGATAAGTTGGATAAATCCAAGAGTTGCAAAGAAAGTGGATTTTCCCATGACCAGGGATGCCATCCAAGGTGATGGTTCTAAGGTAAAATTCTTCTTCATGTTCGTTTCGTACTATTAGTGCCCCAGGAAGAGCAACTTGTTCATCCCAATCAAACCTCACTCTAAATGCATACTCATCATCAGCTAAACCAGTGGGTTCAGTAATTGCTTTTTCCAAATATGATAGTTTTCCAAGTTTCCCTTTCAAGTTGTTGGCTGAAAAACAGAACAATTTCCATGTTATTGTTGCTGGAGCACATAAATATTTAACTTCAGGATATCTAAGTGATTGTCTGTCATTAGGTAGTGAAGAAGCCTTGTGGTCCTAATTAGCCTTTCAAAAATGAACTAAATTAGTTTACACAATTGATAAACCCTACTCATACCCGATTACCCAAACCAAACCAACATTGACGCGATTTGACTTGAACCTTCCCAAAGCGCAATATATAAGACTAATACTGATTAATTATTTCTGATAAAATTCATTTCCAATAGACCCAAATCATACCCCATAACCCTATACCCGAACGAACAGATTTCAGGTCCAGATTATATGTTTAGTAACCTTTATTAAAGTATGGTCATGACTCATGGCTAATTTGAAAGTTACTACCAACCTTTTTTCTGGAAATTAAAGCATAACTCAACCTAATTCAAAGCATGAATAGAGTGCCCTGATATCTGGTCAAATCAGATTGGTGATATATTTCAGCTTCAATTGATCCTCTACAAGTCATTGTTGTCATTTCAATCTAGGTAGAATTCTCAACTTCGACAAAATTTAACTAGTGGTTTCAAGTTAAGATGAAAGTCAACATGGCTTTGAATTAATCACTGATTTGGTGGGTATTTACTAATTAACACACAAAAAAAAACTGAACATACATTGTAAAAACTAATTAGTGGGTTAAACTATCTATCATAGTCTCATAGACAAACTAATTAGCAATCACATTGAAAGCTACTTTTTTGACATATGATGACCCACAAAGGACAATGATTCAGACAAACTGGTACTATCATAATTGACAGAACAATGAACAGTCACTGTTAAAGTTGGTGGGTATTTACAATTGACCTTAGAACAAGTGAACAACACTATACTAGTACTTATCATAATCAACTCAGCATAATTGAGCCAAAAAAAAAAAAAAATCGGGCATATGGGGACATGGGAGCCATAAAAGGCAAATGATGCAGACGGGATTCAATAGCCGTGTTCATAACAATATCGATTGGTATATCATAGAACAACTGAACAATTACTGTAAAAACTAATTGGTGGGTATTGGGTATTTACTACTTATCATATAACAACTAAACAAAAACAATCACTGTAAATACTAATTTATGGGTTTTAACTGTTTATGCTAGAACAAGTGAACAATTATATTTCAAACCGTAATTGATGAAAATGACATATTAAAAGAGTAAAAAGTAGAGCAAAAATACCAGGATCAGCATGAACAGCACTGACAAGCTGAAGTGAAACCTTTCTTCTAACCAGCACATCATCACTACCAAAAATGGAAGTTTTTATGCGATCTTTTAAACCAGGTATAGTTTTTTTCTTCAAAATTACTGTTCCTTCAATAATTACCTTATCATTTGGTGAAAATTCTTTCTTCTGCTTTACAAGGGCACTTTTGTCTAACTTGCTAGTGATAATACTAGTGTATGATCTTGCTTTTCCTTTGAGTTTTAAAGAGGAGATCTTTGACTCATTATAAGTAGGAAAAACAGTGAATTTTTTATGGAGTAAAGTTGAAGCTGGTTTTGAGTGAGAATATAAGTTTAGGGAAAGAAGTTTAGAATTTCCCATCTCACATTTCAGGAGGTTATTCATCATAATTAACCACTAGTCACTGATCTGAAGTGTTTATGAAGAATTCATTGAAATGCTTTATTTTTCACCGCCTTTTATTGTACAAATGCACTTGACTCAGTCAGTCAGTCAGTCAGTCAACACCATGTGTTCAATAAAGCTCACTTTTATAAGAAATTATTGATGGTTAGTATAATTATATAAAATTCATTCTCATTTGGTTGAACATAGGTAGTGATAAAGTGTAACTTTCTAAGAAATCTAATACTCTCTCTTTTTTTAGATGTAACATTGGACTCTTCACATTTGTCGAGGCACAAATTTAACCCATAATATCTCTAATTGTATAAAAGTAAAATTATAAAAAGTATATATTTGGAAAGTGTATACCGTAACGAATCAAACAAAGATCACACGTAGTATATTTTTCTTATGTATAAATAACAATTAATGGTCAAAGTGTATTGGATGAATAGTGCCCAAAGTCAATATGTTACTTTTAAAAAAAACGGAGGGAGTAATAAGATTTGATTGTGAAATTTAGTGTTCTGTCTTTGGTTTTAGGTAGGAAGCCATATTTTTTAAGAAATTATTTTTCGTGTGTGATTGTAATTTTCTAGAAAGTGTAAGATTGTGTTTGGTTGATCATGAGAAGTTCCATTAACCTAAGGGAATCTAAGTAAGTAACGTATGCCATGTGGCGAGAAGTAGAACTTCCTAGGAAGTGCAAATTCCTATGTTTTGGCCAACCAAACAACTCCACATTATTTAACTTCCTAATAGTGTTGTTTGGTTGGAAGCTATTTCCTTAGAAATACGAACTTCCTAAGAATTACTAATATGGGTGTTGTGTTTGGTTGGAGGAAAATGAGAGAAGCATAAGAAATACAAATTCCAAGGGAAATACAAATTCCCATGGAACATGGGAAATCACTCACCAAGCCCCCCCTTGGTGAGTAATTTCCTAGGAAATGCAATTTTCTATGGCGTCAACCAAACAATTTTGCCTAATTCCTAGGAAATTAACAAGTGAAAGAATCTCCAATGAAATGTAAATTCCCATGGAAAATTACTTTCCATGTGAACCAAACGATTGTCTAATTCCCATGATTTTGAATGCAAACAAACAACACCTAAAGTTCGTTGGGTATCTTTATGGTTTTTCGGTTTTAGTTTTTTTTAATTTAAAAGTCATATGATATACGCCTTATAATAAAATAAAAAAATTAGTCAAACTTATTAGAAACATTATGATCCGGAAATCTGACAACTGAATAGTGACTTTTTCTGTTTTTTTGTTTTTAGTTTTCAAAAAACTGAAAACATAAAACGATAACGAACAGGCAATGAGCTAAATTTGTGGTCATGATTTTAGAGAAGGCATTTTAGTAACAGCACCGAGTGTGAATCCACATTCCACTGTCTTTTGATTGTTAAGTTGCTCTAGTATAAAATTATGCAATTAAAGTATTTATCCCCTCCGTTTTTAATTAGACGGCTTTGCATTTTTTAAGCCATCATTTATTAACTTCAATTATGATTTTTCACTTACATATAAGACTTTAACATTATCATTTGGATATGTTTATATTTATGTTAGTATAAAGATGGAAGATATGAGCTTCTTGTAGTAATTTTAAAAGATATTAACGGTTAAAGTCTCAAATAAACCTGTGTATTGGGAATTGTGAGAAACTAAATGGATAAACTAATCTAAGATATAGAGAATACTTATTTTTCTAAAAAAATATAACTTTATAAATAGTTTTTTTCCGGGTTGCAATAGAATTTTCTATATATTTCAAAAGTGAACCAAATAAATCCATAAAGGTAAGAAATTCTTAATCCATAATATGGATTTTTGTTCTAGTTTCCTCAAAAACCAACCCCTTTTGAAACAAGATCTTATATGCGATTTGCCAATCATTTACCGATAGTGCACGTGACTCTTGTTTGTAACAATTTTTAAATAACCAGGCAACCATCTAGCCGATAATAACGGAACAAGTATTACTAGGATTATATATGGACTACAATTAATTTTTTTTTTTAGGTAAGATGAAGGGGGACTCACTTGAGGGGGATAAGGGGAAATCATCAAATGAGTCCCATGAAGTTTGATCCCTAGACCTCAGGGATATGAGGTGGGGAGCGATGCCACTACTCCACCACCTCAACCTCCATTTGGACTACAATTAATGCATCCATGAGATTACTTATTATGTTGCAATATCACTTAAGCATGCGATGCGTCATTAGAGAGATCGAAGGTACTCAAGATTTAACAACTTTTTTTTTTACTACGAGTTGTTGTATGTAGCAAGAACTATACTATATGGAAAATCAGCTGACTCTAGTCTACTCCTATATAGTAAATGTTTAAAGTAACTAGTAACCAGTAACCACCAACCACCAACCCTGTTAAATTAATGGGTCCTTATCAGTATTCGTCATGCAGCAAGAACTTTAGATAAGAATGTACTACTGTGAGATCCTTAGTTGCAAGTTGCAAACCAAATTGTGTGAAATTAATGTTTAATTTCGTTTACTTCTTTTTTCAGGGAGTAGAATATAGCTAATCTAAAGGAATCATATTTTGGTGCGATGTAAAGGAATAAATTCTCGATGCAATAATTTTTTATGCTTGCTAGGGATTTGCGCAGGTTGCACCATTAAAGAAGCCGAGACGCTATTCGCTAGACGTAAATGGAGAAAGTCAGCTATTTCCAAGAAGAGGACGACAACAGCACAAGTGCACAACACCGTAGTTTTACGGAGTAGTAATGACCTCGATTTAATCCATTGTTATAAGGCACTTGGTAGATTAACTCGAAATCGACATGACTTAAAACTGACCTCCATTTTTCACCTAAATTCTTTTTACCTCTACTTGGTTCAAAATTGATCCAGTCCGAAATTAACATGGCGGATTTGAACATTAATGACACTCTCTTAGAAAAAATGCACATCTTATCTTTCATTAGTTAACGTAGTACTTCCCTAGTTTTCTTTTGTTGTTCTCGTATTTACGATTGGGAAATTTGATATGTTGTTCTATTTTGAATATTTCCATATATAGTATAATTTATGAATTAAATTTCCCATTAGTTTTAAGTTGCGCGAAATGTGTTCACACTATTAAGTAGTCGTTTTTTATATTTTTACCCCTCAAACTTTTGTCTAATCTAACATAGAGTAACTCAAAAAGTAATAAATGTGTCACATTTAGTTTGTAGTTTTCTTTTCTTTTAGCCATCAAACTTTTTTGTATCGTTGGTTGCTTTAACGTAGAATAACTCAAAGGCTGGAATCTTTATTTTTAGTTAATTTAATTTTATTTAAAATAGTGGAATCTTGCCTATTTTTTGAGTTGCATTGGTTTCTTCGCCGATTCCAAATAGGAACAACAAAAGAAAACGAATGGAGTATATATTTTATTTCTATTAAACATAAACTCCAATATTTACTTTTTTTAGTTATTATTTTTTAATTTATTATTATATATTAATCAAAATTGATTTTTTAAAAATTTACCATTTTAATATTGATTTTTACATTATTTATTTATATATCTAGATTGCACTAGTGTCCATTAATAAATCTTACAATGCAAGTTACTTCAAAAAATTGTAATACTTATATGATTGAAAATATCTAGAAATATGCTTTAATATATGTCGTACGAGAATTAAAGTCTCTTCGAGGGTTCTTCTCCCGTGGCGTAGGGGAACTATGAAAACTACTCTATGGTAATATTAAAAAAAAAGGTTGACAATAGAGTAAAATTTGCTCCATGACACTCCCTCTTTTCCTTCCAATGATTCTCACTTTATCTCAAAGTTTATGCAATTTTAACAAAATAATGAAAATATTGTCAATACAAAGTTTCAAATTTTATATGTTCTTTCTCAAATATAAAAATGATATTGTTGACCTGGTATCTAACATACAGGAATCAAGTATTTAAGAGGTCGTTTAACATCATTGCATGTATTGTATTTATTTTTCAGTTTAAGATTTTCAAAATCATGTGGTATTACTCATATTTCATGTTTATGTTGAAACTTCGTTCATTTTTTAAAGGATATAATATTTTGACTTACACGCTTGAACCAAAAGATGTTAGAGAAACCTAGAGAGAGAAAGAGAATCCCTAAGGGGAGAAAGAGGAAAAAAAGGAAACTTAAGCCCCTTGTTAAGCTTCTTCTCCACACTCAACTCTTCAACTTCCCTAAGCAACCTCCAAATCGCCTTCCCCCAAGCCACTTCTGCTATGCAATCTTCCACAAATCGACCACTTTTCAGCCCAAAATGTTTTTCTATTTTGGGAATCGTAGTTTACCTACCCGTAATGATGAGTTTTCTCGGTTTAATCGAGCTCCCTCTGACGCCGTTTTTGACATTTATCTTGGCAAGATTACTCTCTCTCCTTGTTTCAATAGTCCCAAAAAAAGTTATGATGATCTTCTGCTTTTTCATCCAACAATTAGCTATCTTAATTTTAAGATTAGGGGTCGTAAGTATTATTACACCTATAATCACATGGGCATTGCCGTGCTTGGAGCAATTAATTAAGCATCTTGAAGTGGCTATTGGATTTTCAAGATTTTCAATCTCTCTCCTCAGAGCAATTCTTGGTTATTGGGCTACCAATCCGGGGAAGCTTTTCTCTCTCTTCACTCTTGTGTATTTTGGGTGCTTTGTTTGTTTGCTAATTGGTATATTAATGTTGTGTGACTGCTCTCTAAGTTTTAAATTGCTATTTCAGTATGATATGCAACTTAGTGTCTTGTTGAATTTTAATTTCCAATTAATTTTTCTGCTCATCTTTTTTCTCATCCCCCTTCAGTTTCCCTCCTTTAATTTTTCCTTGGGCATGGGTTTTCGTCTTCTATATATACTGCTCCTTTTTCAGTCTTTTCTACTCACTCCTACTTCATCCTCCCACCTTCTTCTCTCCTGATTCCCATTTTCTCTCTTTTCTTCATGTCAAATATTCCCCCTAAACGTGAATATGCCTCTGTCCTTAAATCCGCTGGCTTTGATGATCCCCTTCCCTCTACCGCTCATAGGTCCAATTCCCCTCCAAATCCCCCTGTGGATCACTGTCCTGGTCCGTCCAATTCCTCCAACTCCAATCCTGTCCAACATTTGGCTAATAACGGTAATTGTTCATCTCCCTCTTCCGTTCAATCAGGGGACGCAAGTCCTCCTCCCTCAGACCTTCCAAATTCAACTCCCCCTTCCATAACCGTCCAAGCTCCTGAGCTTGATGCCACCCTGTTAGCTGAATATCACACCTCCTGTCTGTTAGGGAGGGTTTGGGGCGAACACATTCCTACCACTGCTGTTATCATGCGTCTTAGGCGTGATTGGACCATCCTGTATGGGGACTTCTATGTGCGCTATCTCGCAAACGGGTGGTTTTTAATCCGGTTCGCTAACCCGATGGACAAAGATGATATCTGGGACAAAAGGCATTGGTTTGTCCAGGGCCTAAATTTTGTCTTGATCCCTTGGAGGCCCTTTTTCCAACCTTTTTGTTGTTCTATTACTCATGTTGACCAGTGTGTTAAAATACCTTTTCTTCCAAATGAATTCTGGTCTTAGCCTCTTCTAGCCCAATTAACTAACAAAATCGGCCACATCATCAAACTGGACTGGTTCACTCTCTCCAATAATGACAAAGCCCAATTTGCTCGGGTTTGTCTCAACATCAATATTGCCAAGCCTGTTCCTCGCTCCATCACTATCACCTCTCCCAACGAGTCCTCCGAGTTCTTTCTGTCATATGAAGGGGTGCATGAAGTGTGCCCGCTTTGTGGTGTTAAGGGCCACTTTCTCTCTCAATGCCCTAAAAAACCGGAGCCATGTCTCGATCTTGTGGTGGCTAAGCTAGAAGCCATCCATATTCACCAAGCCTCCACCTCTTCAAATGACTCTAATTGGATCTTTATCCAGACCCCCCTTGCGTGGCTCATTCCGTTATCGTAGGCCTTATTATGCTCGTCCCATGAACCCTCGCACTGCTGCCACTCTTGCCATCACTAATGATACCCAAAAAAATTTCCCCCTCTCTCAAATTACCACCCTCCTCAGTTGCCTGCCCCTGTCATCCCCACCTCCAATGTCTTTGAAACCCTCTCCAATTTCCAAATTACGGGTGATGATGATATCCAGCTCCAACCTCCCCTCCCAGCCCCGCTGGACCCTGCCCCTGATGACCCGGCCTCTCCCCCTACTGACGACCTTGATGATGCCTTCCTCGCTGCTTTGGGTGTGATTCACCATAACCCTCACTTAGCTTTGGATGCGGATATGACTGAATTGGTGTCCTCTACTGACAGTCCAAGTGCTGACATTATTGATGTGGTCAATGATGGGCTCAAGCGACGCAAACGCGATGACTTTGAAGACCCCTCTCCCTCTTCTTCTAGTTATTAATCATGTGGTCTTGTATAGTTTTTAATTCCCTTTTTTGCGTATAGGCTGCTACATTTTTGTCTATTTTGCTGCTCATGTTTACGGGGCTTTTGGCTTTCTTTTCATCTATCTTCTGTTTTACCCCGCTTGTAGTAAGCCTGTTTTATTTTATCCCTCCCCCTGCTGTATGTTCACCCTTTGAGGGAGGTTTTAATGTTACTTAACTCAGTTTTTTATCTTTTATTATGGGTATCTCTATTAATTTTTTGTCTTACTACAAAGTTGCATTGCTCTACTTTGCCCTTTATGGCCTACTGT
The DNA here is from genome assembly GCA_947648045.1 of Beta corolliflora. Taxonomy (NCBI): domain Eukaryota; kingdom Viridiplantae; phylum Streptophyta; class Magnoliopsida; order Caryophyllales; family Amaranthaceae; genus Beta; species Beta corolliflora. Next base: position 86,400 of record CANSZD010004043.1, read on the forward strand.
TAGTCTGCTTTCTCCTAGTTGTAAATGGTGTGCTTCTCATATGGTTCTAACTTTGCTCCATATTCCCCAGGCTTCTGGGGTTCATATTCCCTCCTACTGCTTGGAGTGGCTGGCTCTTGTGAGGACTGCTGTCTCTCTGCTCCTTTTTATTTTTTCTCTTCTTGTAATTTTACGCTATGGCTGCTCTTGTGTTGGGCCTTTATGGCTTTGGATCCTTGAATCCACTTTTAAGCACCGGATGGGAAGCATCCGCTATGGTTACGTAACGAGGCTACATAGCTTATTGGTTTTTATTATCTCTCAATCATGAAACTTCTTAGTTGGAACATTCAAGGGGGCAAAAAACGCGAAGCCCTTGCTGAACTTATTTATCTCAAAAATAAATATCAACCGGACATTATGTTCATCATGGAAACTCTAACAACGTCAAGTAATAGTAATCAAATACTCCGTGCTTTGCATTTTGACAACAAACTTATTATTAATCCCATTAACCATTGTGGGGGAATTTGGGTTCTATGGAACAATGAACATATCTTGCTTAACTCGCATTCGCTTACGGACCGCTGCGCCCATCTAAATGTAACATACAAACCTCTAAATAAATCCTTTTTTGTAACTGGGCTCTACGCTCCTGCACGGGAGCACGAAAAGCAACCATTTTGGGACTATTTGTTTCAATTTCATTCAAGTCTCTCTCTTCCTTGGATCGCCATTGGTGATTTCAATGAACTCCTTTACAACAATGATAAAGTTGGGGGAAGACCAGTTAATATTACCCCAAACTCTAGATCTCCCACGTTGCTTTCCGCTCTTAATTTTGACTTCCCTTGTCTTCAAAAGGCTTTTTCATGGAAAAAAAACTATTTACGCTACAACAATTTACGAACGATTAGGTCGTGCTATTGCGCATTTCGATATCCAATCCTACTTCCCCAATACATGCCTTACAATTGGTAACTTTACAGTTTCCGATCATGCACCATTGGTACTTGATCTCATGCCTTCTATCGCTCGTGCGCCACATATGTTTAAGTTTCAGAACAACTGGGCCCTCGAACTTGAGACTCACACCAAAATAGCCTCAATTTGGGCTACTCAAAGTAGAGGATCGCGGTTTTTTCGGGTCCAACAACGCTTACTACGAATCAAAACTCATCTTAAAAGTTGGTCCAAAGATAAATATGGACATACACGAAATAAGTTACTACAAAATGAACAACGTCTTACTACTGATGTTATAGTTTTATATCTTCTTTTCTCTCCGCTTCTTTGTTGAAATGCGTGCAAATAGTGCTCTTAGGAGCTATTTTATACTAACATCTTCCATCTAGTTGTGGTTTTGTGTTTCATGATAGTTTTCAGGTTTCCCTATTTTCTGCTATTCTTGATGCCACAATGGATTGGAGAGAGTTAGGAGGCACGTGTATGAGTTCCCGAGGCCCGAAGCTACTTCCCAGAGCCATCGGGTGTGAAGAGATCTGAAGACTTGGCGTCAAAGGCCAAGAAAGCTCCTTTTGAAGGGTCGTCCGGTCTGGTCGGGAGATTACCGCCCGGTCGGGCGGTAACTTTTCCTCAAATTTCATTTCTCTCGGGCACGATCGGGCGTATGTTGCCCGCTCGTAATTCGCTGTTAACGCCCGATCGGGCGTTTCCGCCCGGTCTGATCGGGCGCCCTGCTCACCCACGCCTGCTGAAGAATCACACGCTGGAAGGCCGCCCGATCGGGCGGTGACACGGAAACTGAAATTCTGGATTTTTTTATTTTCTTTTTTAGGAGTTAGTATAAATAGCTTTATAAAAGATTTTACCAAGAGTTTTGTTTTCTGATTTGGATTTTGGTTCCTTAGTTCTCTAAAACTCTAGTTTCTCTCTAGCCCTAATTATTGCGCATCGGAGATTAATTCAAGTTCAATTCAAGCTCTTCAATTTTCCTTTCAATTGGTAATTGTATCTTTCATAGTTCTTATTTAATTTCAAGTATTTGTCTTTTATTATTTTTAATTGCTTCAAGTATGAATATTTCAATGGTTATTGTTAGTGTTTTCTTTGCCATGAGTGAGTAGATTCATCTCTAGGGCTTAGTGAGGGAAGCCATGTTTATACCATGATTTATTGTTCTTGATTTCTTTGATAATTAGGTTATGGGTAGAGCAATTCTAGTGTGATTCATTTTTTATCTGCGATTTATGTTAGTGTACAATTTCATGAATCGTTTCTGGCTATTAATTGTTTGTATTAATCAAGATCCTACTTTTAGAGGCCTAGAACACACTAGTGAGTCTGATTATGTGATGTGACCGTACTGCATATGTTGCCTTGAGAGTGTTAAAACCCGACCATAGGATTAACGCCTACTCTAATTGCTCGACCCTATACCTAAGTATTATTAGTTTTCTGAACCCTCCTAATTGGTACTCCATCCGTCCCAAAATATTCTTGACACTTATCAAGGCACGTAGTTTTAGATGATAAGTTGTTGTTTGGTTATCAATTGTTATTTTATTGAAAAGTAGATGTGATAGGAGTTAGTAGTTAGTAAAAGTAGTATTATTTTATTTTAAGGAGAGAGAATGTGGGCCATGGTTAAAGTTGGTATGTAATAGGAGTTGAAGTCTTATGGGGTACCTTCCCCTGGCAATGTTCCCACAGGCCCTACTATGCCTGACATACAAGCGGCCAACTTTGAAATCAAGCCCGCCCTCATTCATATGAACCAACAGAACCAGTTTGGAGGGCATCCATCTGAAGACCCTGCAAATCATTTACAACGGTTTCAACAACTCTGTCGTACCGTTAAGCATCAAGGGGTCACTCCTGATCAGTTGAAGGTCATGGTATTTGAGTTCTCTTTGAAAGATAAGGCTAAAAAATGGCTGAATGATGTCACAACAACTGAATGGAGTGTTATTTCTGAAGCATTCCTGAAAGAATATTACCCTCATACTAAGACTGCAGAAATCCGACACAAACTTGCTACCTTCCAACAAGAACCTGATAAAACATTGAAAGAAGTATGGAATAGGTTCAAGGACCTGCACAGAGAATGCCCACACCACAATCTTGACAAGTGGTTCATCACCCAAGCATTCTACAATGGTCTACAACCCCATATCAAGAGTACAATTGATTCATCTGCAGGGGGTGTTTTCCTAGACAAGGAGGTGGATGAAGGGTATAGTTTTTTGGCCAACTTTGCAGCAAATGATCATAGTTCTTCCAGGACTATTACAAAGAAAAAGTTGGATGCTGATGCATATGCCCTGTTGTCTGCACAAGTTGCCCAGTTGAGCATGAAGGTGGATTCACTTAAACCTTCACAGTCTAATACTCCTCCTATGAGTATTAATGCGATGTCTTCCCTGGCTCCTATTACCTCTTCTTACTGTGAGGTGTGTGGTGTTCAAGGCCACTTTGGTTATGACTGTTCCTACAATCAACCCGACCCGAATCAGATGGAGCATGTAAATGCTTTTCAGCAGAGACCTCCACACAACCCATACTCCAACACATTCAACCCAGGTTGGAGGGATCATCCTAACTTTTCCTACAAAAACAATAATGTTCAGAACCCTCAACCTATGCCACAAACATCCTACCAACCACCTCATCAAAACCCACCACAACATGCTGCTAGACAATAATATTACTAAGGGGCTCCTCAGAATCCCCCTCCTGGATTCAATAGGCCTTCACACCAAGGCTATCAGCAGCAAGCTTCTTAGAATGCCGGTTCTCAAGAGTCTACTATCTCTGATCTGATGAAGATGATGGTTTCTATATAGAAGAGTCATGAAGAGAGCATCAAAGAGTTGAAAAACACTACAAAACATTTGGAGACTCAACTCGCTCAGGTGGCCGGAAACAATGTGCAGAGGCAACCAGGTCATCTACCGGGGCAAGCAATTCCCAAAGAAACTGCTAATGATGTCACTCTTTGAAGCGGTACACAGTATGATGCCCCACTTATGCCTACTGATGATTCACCACCTCTAGTTCATAATGATGTAGTGGATGAAAATGAAGGTGAGGATAGCTCAAAATCTGACATTGAGCAAGGGAAGGTAGATGAAGCAAGGAAGCAAAAGGAGAAGGTTACTGATTCTCCTACACCACCACTACCTTTTCCCCACAGGATGTAAAAATCAAAGGTCGATCAACAACTTGGTAAGTTCTTGGCCATGGTCAAGAACGACGAGGTAACAGTTCCTTTTACTGATTTAATTTCTCAAGTACCTGTGTTTACTAAGTTTTTGAAAGATATGATCACTAAGAAGAAGGATTTTTGTGGTTTAGATATAGTCGCTCTAACTGAAGAGTGTAGTGTTGTATTGCAGAATAAAATCCCACCAAAACTCAAGGATCCTGGTAGTTTTTCCATCCCTTGTCATCACTAGAGGAAAAAAGCCCAAGGGCTGCGGTCAAAAGGAGCCCAAGGGCTGCGTTTTTTGACCGCAGCCATTGGGCTAGCGACCCTTGACATTTTGGAAGGGCTGCGGTTTTTAACCGCAGCCCTTATGACCCAAAAAAAATAAAAAAAATAAAATTTTTTTTTTGCATTTTTTTGTCCTAAATGATCCAATAATAGTTACATATATATATAAGTATCACTTTTCATTGCAACTTATGTTATTCATACAAATATGAAGAAAATAGCAACAAATTAAAATATAGTAGTTGAGCATAAACTCCAGCATCAACACCACCATCTGCCCAACCACCAACACCATCTACAACACCAATCAGTTGTTTTTATATACATATGAAGTGAGCATCTTCTCGTCCAGTTTCTACCTTGTTAGGATGTGGCAGGTAAGATGATCCTGAATGAAGCTTTAAGATTCTTTGGACTACTTGTTTGTTGCAGTGAATAAAAGCAAAGTGGATCACTATATAGAACTTGTCAGCCTGTCATCTTCCCAAATCAGAAGTTTCAAACATCAGGATTTCTCTTAGCAGTGATGTATGTGTCTAATTAAATAACATATTTATAGATTTTCTCGAATTTATAAAGTAGTTAATATGCAATAATACGGCTACCTCCTACTAAGCACCCATGCACTAAAAAATATAAGTTTCCATCTAAAAGTAAGAGAGAATGGTGAAATATTTCCTCTGCTCTCAATTTACCTGTTACTATTTACATATATAGTGTAAATAGTTGTTACCCTTGAAAATTATACGAATAGACAGAGCATAAAGTAGAGCATTTTATTAAGACAAAAGCTCCACCAAAATATTTACAAAGATATTATTGGTATATTGTGTCGAAACTCTTTGGCAATTCACCCAACTAAATAGTTGAAATTGGTTCATTGCATATCTTTCAAATTTACCAACCAAAGCAAGTATACTCGAACCCATTTCGAAAAGAAAATATTTGGTGAAGGGGAGGGCATACCTGGCAAATGTATCTGCAGGATTTTCAAGCAGCCCTAGGACTGCCCTCTTTTGTTTCTTACATGATGTTGAGACAGTTGGACTGGGTAAAGATTCATGAACGGGCTGCCCATATGCCTTTCTCCAGTCCCTGCCAAAGTTATTCAACATGGTTCTCGTCAAAAGACAGAATTATCACTCGTCATCAATCACCTTATATTTGATACACACATTTTGCAAAAATAAATAAACATGAAATATGTTAAACCTTATGGTCTAAATCATATCATCACAGTTGACCCTTGATAGAAGCTCCCTGTGTTCCTCATCAGATACCCTCATCAAATAAATTTTATAAAAATTTGCTTAACATTATTGAAAGGCTGCCACAACATTAAAGTATTGCTCAACATTATTGATTTCTCTGAATCATATCATCACAGTTGACACTTGATAGAAGCTCCATGTGTTCCTCATCAAATACCCTCAACTCCTTGAACATTTGTGCAACTAAGAACTACCAATTCAAGCTAGAAGAAAACTAGAACTACTGTTATACTAAAGCTCAAAACACGCACAAAAACAGAAACAACAAGCTAAGTGTCCATAACTTGAACATTTCATGAATTTGCCTAAATATGAAGAACTTGTGACATTCTTATAACTTTCCTGAATACATTGGTAAATGTATCTGGAAGATATACAAACAAACCGCACAATATATAACACGAGAAGCATCAAATTTAGAATCAGCCAATCTTTCAAACTCGCATGCCACATTTCAGTACAAATGATACAGTCACTGATGCAACTCTTAGCTCGGTACTTACTTTCAAATATGGTGATAGGACAGTAGTTACAGGCTTTAGAAAGGAAGAGGGGTCTCCTTTGGGCTTCTCAAACTTTGCCACCCATTCCTGTAGCCATGGAAAGTAAATGTGATACTTCAGCATTCAACATGTTCATTCACATAGAAAGGAAGAGTGGTGACAGATGAAGAACTATCAAATAACAGAAAGTTAATAGAAGTGATAAAGGAAGAGGTAGGAAAACAAGGTTTCCGTTATTGAGATGTTCATTCAGCTTCAATTCCATCAATTCCTTGCAGTTTTCCTTACTTTCCTACTTCTTCTTGCTTTATCACTTCGATGGAACAGATAAAAACACGGCCATCAATTCCGTACTCTGCCCACTAGAATTGAAATGTTCATTCAGCTTCATGTTGTAGACCACCTCTCTGTTTATAATAGCATATACCTAGAACTTTAGTCCCCATAGTGAAATAATTTCAATTTGTTAACCCTAATTACAACCTAGAAGCCAGATACTTCCTTACCATATCTTTACAAAGTCGACATTTATGCTATATTTATTTCATCCTCATACAACAAGAAAAAAGAAAGGAAACAAGAAGAAACATTCATTTGAAATGCTGAGCAAAACCATAGACATTAGTTGACTGAGACTCCACCAATGCAGAAAGAAGGATGAATCAGGAAGGATGCACCCAAGTAAGTCACACATTTATATACAACAATTTTAACATCTTACAAATAGTCTAGACATCACTTTAAATGGTAGCATCAAAGGAAAATTGAGAATTACTTATAATAGCGCCGAATCAAAATTTTCAAATTTCAATTCAATGAAGCAGTAAAAAGCGACATGAATTTAAACAGCTTCACATACCAAATCGCGATGAAGTAATTAATCATACACAAATATTTATCCAACAAAAAAATTGAAATAATACTAATAAAAGGACAGAATTTCAAATTATAATTCAATGGAGTAAAAGACAACATGAATTTGAACAGCTTCACATACCAAATCGCGATAAATAAATTATGCACAAAAATTTCATCCAAAAAAACGAATCAAATCATATTAACAATAGCACCGATTCAAAAAAATTCAAATTACAATTCGATGGAGTGAAAAGCGGCATAAATCTTCAAGTGATTATGAACTACATTTCAGATAAGTTATATAATTGAAAGCAAATTTAGTCACAAACTCTGGAGCTGACCTTTCCCAACCTTCCTCACCACCTCATAATCATCTTGTTTCCTGTCAAACAAAACAAACAAACAAATCAGATCGAATTGCACACAAATTGGAACAAACAAAAACAAAAGAAAACAAGACGAACCCCCATTGAACAGTGAGAGCCTCATAATCCCAATAATCTTTGGGCCGAATCACATTAATATCGGAATAAACCCTAGCTTTCGAAGCAGCGCCAGGGGGCCAGGGCGTCGAATCGATTTAGCAATTCTCTGCGCCAGCGTTTCCGATATAGTCGACGACCTAATAAATCGACGTAACGCCGACGATCTTTTCGAAGGTGAAAGACTACTGAACTGCCGGAGAAGAAGAGGATAATTGAAGGAGAGATGATTGTGATTGTGACGAAAATGGAGGTTGAAAGAGGAGAGAGAAAATGGAGAAGATGAGTTGGTGGTTTTTGAGGTCGCAAAACCTCGTCGGCGAAGAAGGATGAGAAGAGAGAGATTATGCGGTGAGAGGGGAGAGATGGGTTAATGGGAATTGGGAGGAGAGAGAGAAGTAGGGTTCAGCGAAGGAGATGCGGTTATTTCATTTTGGGCTGTTATTTCATCTTTGGCTCAAGGGAGTAACGCGGTTACACGGTTTATTTTATTGTTGGGCTGTTTAAGGGTTGCGGTTATCGGGATAACCGCAGCCCTTAATATAAGGGATGTGGTTATTGAATTAACCGCAGCCCTTTTATCAGTAAAGGGTTGCGGTTTTGGGCTAACCGCAGCCCTTCACTATTAAGGGCTGCGTTTTGTAATAAACCGTAGCCCTTGCACCGCAGCCCTTGCGTTTTTTTCCACTAGTGCATGTAGGTGCTTTATTTATTGATAAGGCTTTATGTGATCTAGGAGCTAGTGTATCTGTTATGCCTTTATCTATCTGTAATAAACTGAACATGGGAGTCTTAAAGTGCACACAGATTACTTTGCAGATGGCAAAAGATTACTTTGCAGATGACAGATCGTTCTATGAAATATCCTTTGGGTATTTTAGAGGATGTTCCTGTTCGGGTTGGATAATTCTATATACCTGTTGATTTTGTAGTACTAGATATGGAAGAGGATAGTCAAATCCCCATCATCTTGGGTAGACCTTTCTTATGTACTGCTGGTGTTGTTATTGATGTCAAGTCTGGTTCTCTTACTTTGAGTGTTGGTGATGATACTGTGACTTTTAAGCTTTCTAATGCTCTAAAGTCTCCTATGCTTGAGAACACTTGTTGCAGGATTAATGTTATAGAGGAGGTTGCTGTATATGATGCTCCTCGCGCCTCGTTAGATGATCCGTTGGAGGCTATTCTTACTTTTGGAGCCTCAAAAGGTGAAGGTGATGATGAGGTAACTACTTTGGATGGCTTTGACACTGATGAGGCCGAAGGTTTTGAGGTAATGCAAACCATTTGTTCCACTTCTGAGCCACAGGTAAAGAAGGTAGAATTAAAACCATTACCCTCTCACCTTAGATATGCATTTCTTGATGATAAAGAGAATTGCCCTGTGATCGTGAGTGTTAAACTCGATGATAGCCAGCTTTTAAAGCTTCTCACTGTGCTTCGCATGCATAAGAAAGCTATTGGGTATAACATTGACGATCTCAAGGGCATTAGCCCTGACTTTTGTATGCATAGAATAAATCTGGAAGAGAACCACCGTCCTTGTATACAACCACAACGTCGTTTGAATCCTAATATGCAGGAGGTGGTGAAAAAAGAGGTAATCATCTACCCCATTCCTGATTCTAAGTGGGTGAGCCCGGTACAAGTCGTTCCTAAGAAAGGGGGGACAACAATTGTTAAGAACGATAAGGATGAGCTTATTCCTACTCGTGTTGTCACGGGGTGGCGTATGTGTATTGATTATCGCTGGTTGAATACGGCCACCCTGAAGGATCACTTCCCCCTCCCTTTTATTGATCAGATGCTTGAGAGATTAGCAAATCATAACTTTTTCTGTTATTTGGATGGCTATTCTGGTTTCTTTCAGATTCCTATTCACCCCGAAGACCATGAGAAGACGACGTTCACATGTCCTTATGGCACTTTTGCTTACCGCCGAATGCCTTTTGGTTTGTGTAACGCCCTTGCCACATTTCAAAGATGTATGATGGCCATATTTTCAGATTTCATTGAGAATATCATGGAGGTATTCATGGATGATTTCAGTGTTTATGGTTCTGATTTTGACATGTGTTTGCATAATATTTCTAAGGTCCTTAAGCGTTGTTGTGATGTTAATCTGGTCTTGAATTGGGAAAAGTGCCACTTCATGGTCAATGAAGGAGTGGTACTTGGTCATCTTGATTCTGAACGTGGCATCCAAGTTGACCGAGCAAAAATTAAGGTGATTGAGAAACTTCCTCCTCCCGTGAATGTCAAGGGAGTGAGGAGTTTTCTTGGTCATGCGGGTTTCTATCATCGTTTTATAAAAGATTTTTCTAAAGTCGCGAAACCCCTAACTCAATTATTGCTTAAGGATGCCACTTTTGAATTCACTGATGCTTGTTTGGAGTCCTTTGACAGGATTAAGAAAGCATTGATAACTGCTCCAATCATACAACCTCCGGACTGGGATTTACCATTTGAGATTATGTGTGATGCTAGTGACTATGCTATGGGAGCAGTGCTTGGTCAAAGGAAGAATAAGGTGTTGCATGCCATCTACTATGCAAGTAAAACCTTGGATGGAGCTCAAATGAATTATGTTACTACTGAGAAGGAGCTCCTTGCGATTGTTTATGCCCTTGATAAGTTTCGAACATATCTCATTGGTTCGAAAGTCATTATTCACACTGATCATGCCGCCCTCAAGTATTTGTTGGCCAAGAAGGAGGCAAAACCGAGGCTCATTCGATGGATTCTTCTTCTTCAAGAGTTTGATCTGGAGATACGGGATAAGAAGGGTGCTGAGAACATTGTTGCATATCATCTCTCTCGTTTGAGGTTTGAGTCGAGCTCAGATGGCCCTATCGATGATTCTTTTCCTGATGATCATCTCCTTGCTGTATCTACCCAATCCCCTTGGTATGCTGATTTTGCTAATTACTGTGTTGGCGGATCTCATCCCCCTGATCTTACATACCAGCAGCGCAAAAAGTTCTATCATGATGCTTAAAGGTATTTTTGGGAGGATCCCTTTTTATATAAAAATGTATTGACGGGATGTTTCGTAGATGTGTTGCAGATTGGGAGATTGAGGGAGTGCTACAACATTGTCATAGCATGCCCTCTAGTGGTCATCTAGGCTCCCAAGCCACAGCTCATAGAGTCATCCAGAGTGGATTTTACTGGCCCACAATTTTCAAGGATGCTCGTGCTTTTTGTGTGTCTTGTGATGCTTGCCAAAGGACCGGTAATATTTCCAAGAGGCAAGAAATGCCGCAGACAGGTATTTTGGAGGTTGAACCTTTTGATGTCTGGGGCATCGATTTCATGGGACCAATTCCTACTTCTTGTGGAAACAGGTACATTTTGGTCGGTGTTGATTATGTGACAAAATGGGTTGAAGCCATCGCATCACCAACCAATGACTCCCAAGTGGTGATGAAGATGTTCAAGAAAATAATTTTCCCCCGTTTTAGTGTGCCTAGAGTTGTCATCAGTGATGGAGGCTCCCACTTCCATAAGAGCACTTTTAAGGCTTTGTTGAAAAAACATGGGGTCACTCACAAGGTTGGCTTGGCTTACCACCCACAGACCAGTGGCCAAGTAGAGGTGTCCAACAGACAGATTAAGAGGATTCTGGAGAAAGTAGTCACTAAAGCAAGGAAAAATTGGTCCTTGAAACTTGATGATACTCTTTGGGCTCTACGCACTGCATTTACGACTCCTTTGGGAACAACTCCATATCGTATGGTGTACGGCAAAGCTTGCCATTTACCAGTTGAAATGGAGTATCTATCTGCATGGGCTACTAAAGAAATTAACTTGGACCTCCAAGCTGCGGGTGAGGCACGACTTCTTCAATTGAATGAATTGGATGAGCTTAGATTGGAAGCTTATGAGAATCACAAGCTCTATAAGGAGCAAACGAAGAAGTTTCATGACAAGATGATAGAAAAGAGGGAATTTCATGTGGGTGACAAGGTATTACTATTCAATTCGAGGTTGAGACTTTTTCCTGGAAAACTCAAGTCTCGATGGTCGGGACCATTCGTGGTGACTGATGTTAAGCCACATGGAGCAGTTGAAATTTCTAAGAATGGAGGTGAGAAATTTAAGGTGAATGGTCAACGCTTGAAGTTGTACCATGAGGGTGCTTTTATAGGCCTTCTAGAGGAGATTCGCTTTGAATATACTCTTTCTGAGACATAAGTGATGAGGAAACATGGTCGTGCGGGACCTTCATAAACCAGTGCTTTGCTAGAGGCAACCCGTATCTTTTTTTTTTTTCTTTCTTTTCTTCTTAGTTTTGCTCTTTTTAATGAGTGAGTGAGAGGGTACTAACTTTCCTTTGAAGCTTATTTAGTGCAGGATGTTTAGTTTTTGTGAGCCATGAGTTGCTCGAGCGAAAATGAGACCAAAGCAAGCGTTGTAATGCATTCTCGCATACCGCCCGATCTGGTCGGGCTACCGTCGCCCGTCGGGCCCGTGACAAATTCTATGTGAGAGAAGAAAAAGTTGAAAATTGGCCTCCGCCCGATCTGGTCGGGCGTCTTCGCCCGATCAGGCGTCTTCGCCTGATCGGGCGTCATCCCGTGAAAATTTTTCGAGAAAATGCATAGGAAGTGCCTCCGCCCGATCAGGTCGGGCGAGCTCCGCCCGATCGGGCCCGTAACCAAATCCAGAAACCACAAAAGAAAACAAAAAAACCCTTTGCCCGATCTGACCGGGCGATTTCGCCCGATCGGGCGCCTGGGCGACTTCCGCGCGTTTAATTGGGCCCTTTTCTTTTTCTCCTTCATTCAGCTTTCAATTTCCCCAATTCTCACTCTCTCTCCTCTCAAAACCCTATCCTCCCACTTCATCTTCTTCCTCCATCCTCTCATCCTTCACCTCTAACCTCCATTAAAATTCTTCCCACCTTAAGGAAATCACCTCCTTTCTTCACCCTTTACTTTTTCTCTCACTACTTTCCCCCACTTTTCTTCTCTACCCATCTCAACCTTCATCTCTCCACTTCCCTTCTTTTGTGAGTTTTACCAAAAGCTTCAAAGGGCATCCATGGCAGAAGCAAGAAAATCACGTGGACCATCTTCAAGGGCTAGGGCACCACCACCACCACCACCACCATTTACACCGGATGGAGATTTTCCCAAGGTGGTTTTCAAGTCTGAACAACAAAAGGAAAGTTTTCAACGACTGAAAGGTCGTGAGGTACTTCCTACCCGTTTTTTAGATATTGAATTTTTGAATAGTTTGGGAATTGCCAATGATTTTAAAAGTTTTATGAAGATAATTGGCATGGAAGCCCTCTATAATGTTCATGTGAATACCTAATAGGAGTCTAGTGCTTGAATTCTATAGTAGCTTTGAAGTTACTAAGCCTAGGTCTGGTCCTATTTCTTATGTTTCTTACCGATTGCTCAACCATGAATTTTGTCTTTCCCTACCCCAATTTGCTAACATTTTAAGAATCGCCAATAGGGGGGACATTGGTCATCCTGACGGGTATAATCATGGGTCATGTTATTTTAGCATTACAGGTAGTGAGGTCCTAGTCAACCTGCAACATTGTAAGGCCACTTACATTCACCACCCTATCTTCAAAATTTGGCAACGATTTATGTCCTGGACTTTGTTTGGGCGGGTTGAGGGAAACAACTTGCGGGGGGACGAGCTTTATCTAATAGGTAGCTACTTGTCTAGGGGACACAAAAAAGCATTTCAATATAATATCCCCCATCAGGTTGCTCTATAGTTTGAGCGGATTGCCACCACCTTTCCCAAGCGCCGTGCTGATGACACTTTCTCTTCCCGCCCCATAGTCAATGGTGGGCTTATTACCCTTTTGCCCGACAGATAGCGGGGTTTGACGAATCCCGCTACGCCCCAGTCCCTGGCCCCACCCTTATAGATGCTACTTATCTTGACTCTCTTCATTGGATAGAGCGAGCTGGGCCGGGTCGTTATCAGTGGTTTATAGGTAGCCAGCGTTCCATCATTCTTCCCGATCCCCGGCTCGCTGCGCCACGGACGGCGCATTACCATCTCCCCATCCGGGGGCGTGGATTTCCCCACCCCCAATCCCTGAGTTACCCCGGCCGCACATACAGTAGGCGCCTGCACACTGCTGATGACGCTGATCCTTCCTCTTCTGCTCCCCCTCCCCCATATGCTGGTGATTTTTATTTTTAGGGGATGACGAGCACCTTACAGAGGTTGGAGCTTGGCATGACTGCACTTAGCCAGCAGGTTACTTCCTTACAGACTGACCAACACTTGGCCCTGTACCCCTTGTACGATGAGTATTGTAGGACTCATCGAATTTCTGAGGAAGGCCCCCATCCCTCATGGTATACATGGAACCCCAGCTACAGCGTTCCAGGACCCAGTGGTTCCCAGGACATGGAGGATGATGATACTGATGCTTCCTTGGACGGTTGACGACCCTGTTCTTTCTCCTTTCACTTGTTGCAATGAGGACATTGCCAAATTCAGCTTAGGGGAGGATCTTTGTAAGTACTCTCCTCTCCTTTTACTGCTTTGTAGTGTAGTTAGTTTAGTTTCATTGCTTTCCTTAGTTTAGTTTCATAGCTTAAAAAAAATCAAATATTGCTGAAAAAAATACCAAAAATACGAGTTTGACATGAGTTATGAGTTGCATGATTGTTTCCCTGTGCCCCAAAATTTTTGAATGACTTTTTGGACTCTTAATTTATGATAGTTGGCGTGAGTATTTGTTAGTCTTGAGTTGATTTTCAATCTTCCATGACCCTTGATTGCATGATACTTGTGGTACTTGCATTGATTATGGAGCTAAGTTGGTTAGACTGTGAGTTTTCTTGAGCCATGGATGCCTATTTTTCATCCAGTCTTCCTCTTTGTTGTGTGATTAGTTCCCAGTTATGACATTGATCTTGATTTTGATCCTGTACTCATTGAAAATTTGATGTGCATGCATGATTGACATGATTGAGGCGTTCTTTTCATAACTTCTAGCTCCAGAGTTGTAATTGATTACATTATTCCATCTCTAGCCCCGCTGAAGCCTTTCTGACTGTTTTGATTACTAACTGTCATTACAAGCCCCTTAGCCTTATTTGATTCTTGTCCCAAGCCTAGCTTGGGGGAGCATTAGTTGAGTGATTGTGTTGTCTTGATAGTTATGTATGTTGTGGCGTGTGCTAGTTGGAGTTAGTTCACTATGGGTATATGATCGACTTATTACTTCGTGTTTAGAAAAAAGAAAGAAGAAAAAAAATAAAGAAAGAAAAGAGGAACGAAAAAGAACAAAAAGTTTGAAATTTTTGAATAAAGTGTTGTTTGAAAAGCAAAACAAGTTCAAGGAAAGTGAAAATGGTGATTGAGTTGAGAAAGTGAATGTGAGTGCTATTATTGGAGATGTTAGTAGTTGAAGTCATGAAGGTCTCATTGGCCTAGTTTTACTAGTCTATGCTCCTCCATGCTTGGTTTATCCACCACATTCCCAAATCTTTCCATACCCTTAACCTCAGCTCCATTATAACCTTTAAAAGTCCTCTTGATCTTTATGTGTTGCATTTTTGAATCGAAAGTGAGTCAATGGATCAAAGTTAAAGAGTAAGTGTCATTTCTGAGTCGACTGAACTAGGTTGAGTGTCATTATGTTACCTTCTAAACACACGAGAGTAGTGAGTTGGGAAGGGACATATGGTGGGAATGGAGAGTGATCGGGCACATCTTTTGCCTGCCACAAAAATGAGAGAAGAGTGTTCCCCCTTGTGAGCACCATCTTAGCATTTGCATGATATGCGCAGTGACCTTGCTTGATTGTCTTTCTCGGTGATTGGTCGTTGGCTTGATATAAAGGATTGATGATGATGCATGCCTTCTTGATTGATTTTTGAGTCTACTAATACTTTCGAACTGCATTTTCCATGGGGTGAAACAATTATACCTTGTAACTCATTTGTGTAGTTTTGCTTGAGGACAAGCAAAAGTTTAGCTTGGGGGAATTTGATGTTATAGTTTTATATCTTCTTTTCTCCCCGCTTCTTTGTTGAAATGCGTGCAAATAGTGCTCTTAAGAGCTATTTTATACTAACATCTTCCATCTAGTTGTGGTTTGAATTACTTCCCTATTTTCTGCTATTCTTGATGCCACAATGGATTGGAGAGAGTTAGGAGGCACGTGTATGAGTTCTCGAGGCCCGAAGCTGCTTCCCAGAGCCTTCTGGTGTGAAGAGATCTAAAGACATGGCGTCAAAGGCCAAGAAAGCTCCTTTTGAAGGGCCGCCCGATGTGGTCGGGCGACAACTTTTCCTCAAATTTCATTTCTCTCGGGCACCATCGGGCGTATGTTGCTCGCTCGTAATTCGCTGTTAGCGCCCGATCGGGCGCCCTGCTCGCCCACGCCTGCTGAAGAATCACACGCTGGAAGGCCGCCCGATGGCATCGGGCGCCTGCCGCCCGATCGGGCGGTGACACGGAAACTGAAATTCTGGACTTTTTTTATTTCCTTTTTTAGGAGTTAGTATAAATAGCTTTGTAAAAGATTTTACCAGGAGTTTTGTTTTCTGATTTGGATTTTGGTTCCTTAGTTCTCTAAAACTCTAGTTTCTCTCTAGCCCTAATTATTGCGCATTGGAGATTAATTCAAGTTCAATTCAAGCTCTTCAATTTTCCTTTCAATTGGTAATTGTATCTTTCATAGTTCTTATTTACTTTCAAGTATTTGTCTCTTATTATTTTTAATTGCTTCAAGTATGAGCATTTCAATGGTTATTGTTAGTGTTTTCTTTGCCATAAGTGAGTAGATTCATCTCTAGGGCTTAGTGAGGGAAGCCATGTTTATACCATGATTTATTGTTCTTGATTTCTTTGATAATTAGGTTATGGGTAGAGCAATTCTAGTGTGATTCATTTTTTATCTGCGATTCATGTTAGTGTACAATTTCATGAATCGTTTCTGGCTAATAATTGTTTGTATTGATCAAGATCCTACTTTTAGAGGCCTAAAATACACTAGTGAGTCTGATTATGTGATGTGACCAAACTGCATATGTTGCCTTGAGAGTGTTAAGACCCGACCATAGGATTAACGCCTACTCTAATTGCTCGACCCTATATTTAAGTATTATTAGTTTTCTGAACCCTCCTGATTGGTATAAGCATAGTGGACCGATCGAATGCCCTAGATTTTTAATTATTTGATATTTTTCCTTCTCTTGTGATTTAGTTTATTTCACCTTAGTTATTAGTCAATCAACAACTTTTCTGTCTGAATAGTTAAGTAATTGAACATTAATCTGTAGAATTCATCTCCCTGTGGATCGACCCGTATTTGCTAAGTATCTGCTAACAACAGACACCGTGCACTTGGGGTATATATTTAAAACCCATCAACTACTCTAGAACAAAGTCTTTTTCTCCAACCATATAATCCCATTCTTGTTAGTCATATTAACCGCTTAATCCGTCAACGCGAAAAACTTTTACTTTTTGGGCAAGCGCACTGGAAAGCTTTATGGCAGAAAATTATGGCTTTCCCAAGGTGACCGCAATACCAGATTCTTTCATAATAAGATGAAGCGTAAACAAGAGCACACCTCCATCTACCGTCTCAAAAATACTATAGGCCAGTGGGTTTACACCCCCACTGAGATCTCACAACTGTTACTTGACTCTTTTAAAGAACGATTCTGGTCTTCCGCTACTTCAAATAGAACTCTTGATCTACAATTTATTCAACCAATCATCTCAAATGATGACTCTACTTCCTTATTAGCCCCTGTATCCAATGACGAAATTAAAAATGCTTTTTTCTCTATGAATCCACTAAAGGCTCCAGGCTCAGATGGTTTTGGACCTAAATTTTACCAATCTTATTGGCCTATAATTGGTCACGATATATGTTTAGCTATCAAGAGCTTTTTCTCTCATGGTCACTTGCCTCACTCTATAAACCATACGCTCATTACTCTGCTCCCCAAACAAGAAATAATTGAAACCCATAATCATCTTCGACCAATTAGCCTTGTCAACTCCCTTTACAAGGCAATATCCAAGATCTTAGTGAATAGATTAAGCCCAATTCTCCAAAAATAAATTAGTCCTCTTCAAAATGCGTTCACTGCTGATCGCTCTATTCACGATAATATTCTAATTGTACAGGAAATCCTCAATACGTTTCATAAATCAAAAAACAAAACCGGCTGGTGTGCCCTCAAGCTTGACATGGAGAAAGCTTACGACCGTATTGAATGGGATTTCCTTTGGGCAACCCTCCAAAAGCTTGGGTTCCCCGATCAATGGATTAAGTGGACGCAAGAGTGTGTCACTAAAGTTTCTTACTCTATAAAAATTAATGGCTCCCCTACATCATAGTTCCTTCCTTCCCGGGGCCTCAGGCAAGGTGATCCTCTCTCCCCTTACCTTTTTATCTTGTGTATGGATGTCCTTATCCAAAAGCTCACGTTGGAGAGTATTCAACATAAATCTGGATTAGGGTTTAAGCTGTGTCCAAGGTCTGCTCACATTCCCTGCCTTATGTTTGCTGATGATAGTCTGTTTTTTTTTTTAAAGCTACACCTACGGCCTGTAACAATTTCAAAAATGTCCTTGATTCCTTCTGTCAAAATTCCGGACAGCTTATTAATTTCCATAAATCCGCAATTGTCTTCTCCAAAGCCATTCCCCATCATCGGAAAGAGATGTTAGCGAGTCGTTTCAATATGACTCTTAAGTCCTGTCTTGGAAGATACTTGGGCGCTTTTTTCAGTTCGTACTATCCGAAAAAATCAGATTTCCAGCATATTCTCCATAAATCGCAAACCCGCATCCAACATTGGGAAACAAGTTTTCTTTCAAAAGCAGGCAGACATACGCTCATCCAAACGAATCTTGAAGCACTCCCGGCTTACACTTGCTCTTCACTTCTCATCCCAAAAGACCTGTGTCAGTCGCTTGATACCATTCACCGGAAGTTCTTCTGGGGTCAAAATAAAGACGTCAATGGCACACCCCTCATTTCATGGGATAAAATCTGCCAACCAAAATCCAAAGGAGGTTTAGGACTCCGGAAGTCCTACCCTCTAAATCGAGCTTTTATTGCAAAACTAGGCTGGAAAATTATTTTGGAACCGGATAATTTTTGGGTTAAACTAGTGAGAGCAAAATATTTACACGAAAATAACTTTTTCGACACTGCTCCTAAACCAAAAGACTCCCCTATCTGGCGGAAAATTCTAGCCCAGAGAGAAATACTTCGCAAGGGCACTAGATGGAAGATTGGGAACGGGAAAAATATCCTTTTTTGGGTTGACAATTGGGCCACTATTTTCCCAATGTCACTTGGGACATAGCCAAACTAAAATTAGCTGTCCCTCCACACATTGTCAATATCATAAAAGGCCTCCCACTTCCTTCCCGTCCTATGGAAGACACCCCTATTTGGGGCCCCACTTCTAACGGTCTTTTTTCTGTAAATTCCGCCACTTGGTTGGCACACAACTTGCCTCATTCCAATCCTTGGCCCTATAAATGGATCTGGAAGCTTGATCTCCCTCCCAAGATTATCATCTTCTTATGGCAAATTTGCCATAATAGTCTTCCTATTCGACACACACTCCATTCGCGTCATATTATTCCGTTTGACCACTGCCCTCTCTACAGCTATGCTGCCGAATCCTTAGACCACCTATTTCTTGACTGCCCTATTTCCTCCTCCCTTTGGTCTCTCTCCCGAGTCCAATCTTGGCTAAATTCACCTACATTTCTTGGTTCTCTTCTAGACCAACTTGTCTCTCTCAAAACTAAGTCTAACATTTGTTTGAAATTTGCTTTCCTTCTTTGGCACCTATGGAAAGAACGTAACGAAGTCATCTTCCAGAATGCCATGTGGAATCCGTTTCGCGTTTTTCACAAAGCTTCTTTCGCATACACAGAATGGTCTACACGTACCAGTCTTGATCAAAGACTTGGTACAGTTCCTCCTCACGTAGGAGCACCACCCCCCTCCCCTATTTCCCCCTCTTTCACCATGGTGGCCTGGGAGCCACCTCCTCCTCATTTCTTCAAACTCAACTTCGATGGCTACGTCACCAATTCGTCAGCAGCAGCGGGTGTCATTATCAGAGACTATACCGGCCACTTACGTGAGGCTTTCACTTACAATTTAGGCCACGCGTCAATTTTAGTAGCTGAAGCTACGACCCTCCACCGTGGAGTACTCCTTGCTCGGCAGCTTGGCATCCATCACCTCATCATTGAAGGCGACAACCTTGCAGTCATCAACTCCCTCAAAGGAGTCTGGTCCACCCCTTGGCAAATAGACTACATCATTCAGGATACAAAAGCTCCTTCTACAACAGTTTACTTTCTTGGAAATTCGACACGTGTACTGGGAAGCAAATCAGGCAGCTGACTGGATTGCAAATGTTGGTCATTTAGTAGATTCTCCTTTTTGTATTAGTTCTTGTATCAATTCTTCACTTCATACTATACTTGTAAACGATACCTTAGGAGTTCCTCTCGTGAGGAGGGTCTTCTAAGTTTTTATTTTTCCTTACCTTATAAAAAAAATGTTTATGTTGAAATTTGATGGCAAATAACTGGAAAGTATTTTACTAGTGATTTTCGTATGTGTAGCTAGATTTCAAATGTTAAGAAAAAAAAACAAAAATAACAACAAACATGACCTAAGTTATACTCCATGTATTTTTTTATTCTTCCTACTTAATCTTGACACTATTCACAATTAGAGATAGTCTTCTAAATTCTTCTAAATATAGTCATGTGGGGTCTTGTTTGAGATCTATCAATAAGTACTTTATTATATTCAATCGTTATAATTTTTACCAATATGTAGTGAAAGATATTTAAGGTTAAAGAAGTACATTGGTAAACGCACACAATCAAAGTAGGAAGAATAAAAAAAATAAAGTGGGATACCTATATTCTACTAAGGCCTATTCTCGAGTTATTCTCTACTTTCTCCTCGCATTTTAATTTCTACACCAAATTTTCATTAATTACATAAAATAAATCGCAATAATTTTTCATCACTCAGCGAATATATTCGACACAATAACTCGAGGCATCGCTGACCACCACTATCAATAATATAACATGTACAAATTACAACCCCTTCTTACACATATTACATGACTATCATTAGTTAATAATATAACTTGTAATCACAAGTTACAACCTCCTTTCACACATATTCACATGACTGCTCAATACTCAATAGCCTTCTTCCTTCTTTTTTGTCATCTGTTGGTGCACTTGTGTAGATTAATACTTTAATTCAGTACTCATTATTTCTAAAGATACCAACTTTCTGTTTTCTATTTTTTCCTTAATAAAAAGTTGTGCTAGGTGACAAAAATTTAATTACTTGGAAAATAATCTAGTTGACTTTATGTTTATAGGTCTCACCAACCCGAGTTAATTATGATCAGTCCCGATCAGTATCACTTAATGCAGCTTGAAATTGGATAAATAGTGATGTGTGCAGGTTATGTCATAACAAAGAAGATGACAGTAGGGGAGAAGGAAGTTATAATCGATCTAAGGAAAATATTTTAATATCATGTTCTGGTACATTAGAATATAAGATTAGTATTATGATAATATTCTAAAGTTTTATGGTCATACATAATTCTGGTGGTTGGGGTACACCATTCTAGTGGACTAGTGGTACCTAATATCGCTGTCAATTGTCAATTTATTCACTTAACCCAAAAAAAAAAATCACTTTACACCAAAAGCAAAATTAATTTCCATCTATACTGTGGAGATAGAAAAATTTTGTAAATTAAATTGCTGAGTGAGTTAGTGACGCAGTCGGAATTAATGAAAGAAAAGCAGGCGCAATTCCTAATACGAACATATAGATTTACAAGCGATAAATCTGTTAAAGGGTGTCGGAATCCACCAGAAAAGAGATAAACTTTCAAAGTATTATTATCAGAAGAATAGTTGCCTCTAATGACAGCTCAAAACATTTAGTCTTAACAAAACCCTAATACGAAAATTAACCAGAAATAAAATTAAGAAATTATTAAACTGCTGCTTTCGGGTCCTAAACGAACTCGAATGGCTTAAAGAGACTGTAGGTCATGACATAACAGTGAGTAATGAGTTTGCGTTTGTTGGCTTGTTTCCCTTTCCGGAAAGGTATTTTATTAAACATTTCGACACCTTAGGGCTGGTAGTAGAAATCATTTCAGGCTTTTTCGACGATGGGCTTCATTGTCGAACGATGCAGCTAACCTACCTATGTCAGTTAGGGGATGTAGTCAGAAGTTATTTTTGATTTTCTTTTTACCAAAATTGCTAACTCATTAAACAATTTTAGTTAATAATTTTTTTTTCATTTTTAAATTTTTCTTTCAACTATGATGTGAATGAGTAATGGTGTTTTTGAACTAAACTGCTATATTAGTTACCAATGTTACTTAAATAAACAACTATCTGGGTTAGAGGTTAATTTAGTAAAACTGCTAACTGAAATAGAGGTTTTGTTTGGCTAATCGCTAAGTTACTTAGCGGGATCGCATCGAAATTTTATAAAAAGAAAATTATATCGCGCTCTCTCTTTCTAACTCCTTCGGGAACGGTACTCTGTGAATTATATTTGCCTTTGAAATGAAGTGGGAACTATTTTTCAAAGGAGTAGTATATTGGAATTTTTTTTGCTTAGGGCCTTGTAGCGATTAGGATCACTATTCACTAATAAAGGTGTGGGAGAAATACATATGCAGTAGTTAGTTAAGGATGACAGGTGGATATAATCTTGTCAATTTTACATGACACCTACTTTTGTTTAAGACCCTGTTCTTTTGGGTTGAACAAAATTGAACAAGAGACTCTGTTTTTGTGTGATAAAATCAGTTTGGATGCACAATAAATTATTGTATACCCGGTCTATCCAAGACATTATGCTGAACAAAATACCCCGATTTGACTCCAATCCAAAATTCGAGTTTTTTTATATTCTTATTTTTTAAGAGTCCAATTTAAATCCAAGTTGTGAAATATCTAACTGATGTATTATAATTTCATATGAAGTAGTTTTTAGGTGCATTTAGGTTGCATTTTAGGAGCATTTAGATGCATTGTAGTTTATAATTGCTTATAATTACTTAAGTTCTGAAATATTACTCCTCTTGTGCGTTTTTGGTGCTAGATCTTTGATGAATTTCAGGTACCGAGAACATAGGTGGAGTATTATTCGGTAAGCTTGAGTATTAGGAGCAATTGGAAGGAAGCAACATCGATAAGGATCGTTACGAAGTATAACAAGTTTGAGCAAAAACAAAGCGGAAAATCATTAGAAGAAATGTGGAAAAGGAGTCACGTCTATTCTTTTGACTATAACTTTTGATAGGTTTCTTATAATCGAATAGTTCCAGTGGATTTGGAAACTAGACTTAAAGAGTTTTTCAACGATGAGTAAAACTTGTGTGGACGCAGTCCACAATAACATTGTGTGGACCAAAGGTCAAGCGTGCCAAAAATTGTACGTTGAACACATAATGACCACAATTTAAATAGTCACTTTATTTTGACATATTGACCTTTTTATAACATATATTCTAATTCATAATCAAAGTATTCGTTTAGACATAATGACCTTTGTGGCTTTGTTAACATATAATTATTCCTTGTTATAGATACTTTTCACAAAATAGAGTCACCTTCATATATGTATCCTTAAGAATCCTTATTTTTATCATGTTGACCCTTGTTAAAAATATATGAACTATATTTTTCGAGGCAGTGAAGGAGGCGCATACATGAACCACTAGAACATATGTAATAAAAAAAGGCCGCTATGTCAAAATAGGGGTCACTATGTAATCTGCGTATAATTTTTGGCACGCGTGACCTTTTGGTCCAGAATAATTTTAGTGTGGATCAGGTCCAACGATAGGTGGCAGTGGCACTCCCCGAGGAGACTTCTAGTCAAGAAGTTATGCCTTTCGGATGTTCAGACTGTTTCTGCTAGCGTACACGCGAATCACTAATTCCGCCCATTTAATGATTTATTCGACTTTATTCCTTATCTTATAACTTACTTTTCTAGTCATATTAGGCTACTTTAGTATTACTTAGACGAGGAAGCACTTCTTATGAAGGACTCTCACTCTATCCTCACTCTCTCATTATTATTATTATTTATCAGTTTTAGTTTTCTTATTCTTTTTCTCTCTAGCTTTTCAGTACTAAACCCTAGTTTTTCATGTTCTAAATAAATTCATGAGTTCAATTAGTTTTTTTAATTGATTTCTTTAATTATATTTTCCTTGGTAGATTTAGATTTTATTATTTATTTCGTGATTGAGTAGTTTTTATTTCTAGGGTTGGGAATCCATGTTTATATGCTATGAATCTTGATTGATATTATTATTGATGGTTTGATTAGTTATTGATATTTATAATTGATTAGGTTTATTTTGTTAATCTTGCAATATGATCAATTGTCTGATTAAATCTTGCTAATAACGAGTCATAGATCGAGAGATAGTACTCCTTAGAGGCTTACCTATAATTACCAAATCTGATTATGTTAGCGACCGTAGTACATATATTGATTTGAGAGCGTTAAGATTCGAGCATAGGATTAACATGTCCTCTAAATTTCTGATTCATTGAACTATTGGTGATATTTTGATAGATTATAAGTATGAATATGGTCAACCATTACCCTAGATCATTTTTATTTGATTTTCAATATTTTCATTAGTTTAATTCCTTTAATCCCAAATCCGTGACTTTGTTTAGTTTTTCCAAACTTGAAAGCCAAATTTAAGTAACCATCTATCTTTGGATTCGACCCTACTAACCCTAGTACATTGTTAGAAAGTTTTGCTAGAATTATTTTTCATGGGTGTACGACAACCTATCACTAAACCAAATAAAAAGTGTATTCAGATTGAATTAAACTTTGAATTTTATTCGAATAAGTTACATCCATGCTTTAGAGTACGATGTCCGAAATTGTCTGGTCCCAAATAGAAGACCAATATCATTTCTTATTCCTAGTTTTCCATGTGTTTACATGCTGATATCTGCAATGATCCTGTTCTTAATTATGCCTATTACACTACTTCAAGCATGTTTATTTTTTATTAAATAGAAAAGATAATATGTAAGATTATAATCTCGGATCTTCAAGCTTATTGATTCAAAGGCTAGAAAGCTAATCAAAACAGAATTTCACAGAGACACACTATTAGGAATCCCCCTGCCAGTAATTCCTACTCCACTTGAAGGCAACAATAGTGTAAAGGGAAGTTTAGCTGGACCAACTCTATTCTTCAGAGTTGGATCATTGTTTCTTTCTAGGATCTTCTTCTCAATCTCCTCTAGCTTCTTACTGAATTCTTCGAACGATTTTAATGGCGAAGTGTCAGAAGTCCAACC
Source organism: Beta corolliflora (assembly GCA_947648045.1). NCBI lineage: Eukaryota > Viridiplantae > Streptophyta > Magnoliopsida > Caryophyllales > Amaranthaceae > Beta > Beta corolliflora. The sequence continues at coordinate 111,346 of CANSZD010004043.1, forward strand.
AGACTCCCTTTCTCCAAGATAAACCTCTTCTGCAGAATGCCTGGATATAAGCTCTATAACTGAAACACAAACCATAGTTCGAAGTTGGCTAGTTACTGTGTCCAAGAAAACACCATCTGGATTTGTCTTCAGTTTATCATAAGCTGGAGTGTTTGGCTCTGGCATGAACTGTCGACTGATAGTAGGCCGGTTAGGCATGTATCCTGAGTAAGGGTATTGTCCGAAATTAAGTACTGCATGTAGTGCAGAAGCCACCCATATAATGGTTGTGCATGTTTCTGTTAAGTCATCAAAGGTCTTCATTTGTGACCACCACTTCTCATGCTTCTTGTCTCCATGCCCTACTTCGCGGAGTTCTTTCCACCAGGATTGGAGTTCAGGATCGTTAGCAATCATGTCATCGGATTTGTAGTAAAATGAGCAATATTCTTTGACCCAAGTTTCGATTGCAGACCATATTTCTAGCCCATCAACCGCATATGGGTAGTCCTCAATTATAAGCTTGCATCCATGAGGACTTTCTGAGTCCTTGACTGCCATTCCTCTGAAACAAAGGCCATGTGATACTGAATATGTTAGTAATGTTATAGGAGATTTGCATTGTCAGCATTTCTCATTCAGATTGTTTTTTCAGATATGTAAGTAAGACTAGAATTGTTAGCATATGTAGTGGTTAAAAATTGGCATGAATAATATCATCAATCAAGCAACATACCTCTTGATAAGGTCTCTCGGAAGAGCTTGTTCAGGGAATACCCAATCCTTGTACAATGCAGATGTCCACTGCACGACATACTTTCGAGGATAGACAGCAGCCTCAAACAACCCTTCAGCATTAAGAGCAATCTGACGCGCTATTGTATTAACAGTCATCGTGTCACGAAAGTGAGGATGCAAGAGTTTGTAAACTGGGTGAAGTGCACTCAAGTGTCTATTTGCTGCAATTATGAATGGTTCAATCACTGCATGAGTGTGTAGCCTGTCAAAACACAATAAACTAATATCAGTCTTAAATTAGTTTGAGCTGAATGATAAAGATTTTATGCAGAAACTCCAGTACCAGTGGCTAATAAGTTGATGATATGCAGAATCATTAACAGTTACATAGGCTTTAGCCAACTGCCAAAGAGCGGCTTCAACCCCATCCTTGGCTGGTGCATATACTTTGCTAGTAGCACCAAATTTGTCCCCTTGTGAATGCGGAAGGCTTAATTCGATCACTAATGGCTTTAAAGTGCCGTCTTCTTTCAAGAAGAGAAGTGTCCTAGTTGCGTAGACCTTTGAAGGAGTATCCGCATTGATTTGCCTCAAGTATGGCATTACTGTGTCATGGTGATTTAATATGAATACCCTATTACTCTGGATTGCCTGATTCAAGAGCAAATTTTAAAAAGTGAATATAATGTTACATTTCAACTTATTGAAACTTATTACAACTTATTCTTATGAACTTATTAGAATCTTTGTAAGATAAGTCACAATAAATTGAACATAGTAGAGCCTAAGCATGTTACCTCTTCCACACTTAATCCATCTAGGCTGTTTTCTATGGACTCCTTGGTAATTGAGCTATTCTGGTTTCCATATGCTTCACGGTCTAGCGTACTAACTGGTGGAAACTCCTGTGTTAGAGCACAGAACTCCCTTAAACAATGTGCATATAACTTTGTTGATTTATGTTGTATGATGGGAAATATATGTAGCCTATTACCTCTAAACAGCGAATGAGAATAGGATGTATACCGGCTAGCATTTGCCTTGTAAATTCTTCATCAGTCCTCCAAGCTAACTCATCCTCTGTACAAGAAAGCAACAAATTTGATCTAAGAGTTACAACAGTGAAGGGGTTGTGTGTTTCTTCATCTAATTAAGTAAATATTTACCTTTGATTATATCAGGTAATGGGTATTTAAACACTGGTGCACCATCACTTCGAAACAGTGCTTTTAGGAATTTGGTTGGTACATTTTCCCTAATCTTTTTAAGTTGTGGAAGCTTGATTTCTCCCTTGAACATTTCTGTCACTTCTTGAAAACTGTCAAACTCTTTGGGTGTTCTGTCAAATATTGCATCCAATATACCAGCTACACCTTGAGATAGAGACTTGATTGTATCACCCATGAAATCCGAAAACTTTACATGTCCAAATTTTTCGTCTCTTGGAATATAGACATCTCTGCCCTTCATTAGTGGCAACCTACTCTCAGTACGAGGATCTACAAAACATGTTATAATAGATGTAATAAACATAAAAAAAGCACCAAGCAGATCACAAGTAGTAGTGGTATGGGATGAAGTGTGAATTTTTAAAATTAGTATTTAGTAGCATTAGTCTAGCAACCAGGGCTAATGCTAATTGCTAACCTTTCTTTGTTGATGGACGGCTTGTTCGTTGTCTACGAGGATAAGGATATTCAGTGGAACCTCCATATATGGGTCGAACATATTTCAAACCTTTATCCGGTTCTCCTAGATCATTGTAGTACGCATAATCATAAACGCGATCCCATTCATTTGGCATTTCATTCGGGTTCTCTTTTCCTTTCCCTCTCAAGATTTCTAGCTCTTCTTCGCGATACTTGCGAAGTGGTGTAGGAGTTTGATGAGGGAGATATGTCTACACATGATCAACAATAAATGAGATTATAGATAAGCAACTTAACAACATGCACTTGTGCAAGATTATAGTAGGATACAACCTTATTGGCGAAAAATAAGCGATCTTTCTTGTAGCAATGAGCTGGATAAACCCAAGAGTTGCAAATAAAGTGGAGTTTTCCATGATTTGGGATGTCCTCCAAGGTGATAGTTCTAAGGTAAAATTCTGTGTGATGTTCATTTCTTACTATCAATGCCCCAGGAAGAGCAACCTCATTGTCCCAATCAAATCTCACTTTGAATGCAGACTCCCCATAACCCAAATTGGATTTCTTGACCACTTCTTCCAAGTATGATTTTTCCCCAAGTTTTCCTTTCAAGTCATTGGCTGAAAAACAGAACAACTTCCCTGTTAATGTAGTTGGAAGAAATAAAATCTTGACTCTTGAGGACACATAATTATCTGGTCTGTGATTAGCTTGAAAAGCCTTTGACTTTTAAATTTTCCTTCACAAATGAACTAAATTAGATTATAGATCTGGCAAAACTAGTCTGAACTGGATCATCCAAACCAAATAAGCCACAACCCAAACACGAATTTTACACGAGACTAAATGACTTGGCAGTTGGTCTCATAAGAGACTGTCTATTTATAATTTCAAATTAGACAATGACCCAAACCCAATATTAAGAAGGAAACGAACAACCTTTCTGAGTATAGTGACTAGTTTAATCTATTAAGTGACCACTTTAATGTATCTACTGACCAGTTTAATCTATATCTAGTAATCGTATTGTTTAATCCATTTAATTAGTAACTAGTTTGATCTATTCGGTAAGACTATCGGGTTATTTTTTTAAATTGTATGCTGTAGTTCGAGATTCAAAGAGAAACAAAGGAAGGAGAAGAGTAGGGACAACTAGGTTGAAGCGAGATATTTAGGGATAGTGTTGAGTTACAATGAGATGAAATTGGCTTGTTAAGAGAACGTAGGCTTGTGTTGTCTAATTTTAACATAAAATTAGACTACCTATTTTAATAATTTGTGATGACCTGATTGTTACCCAAATCGATATTGACCTAACCTAAACCCAAATATTCATTGACTAATATTGATAATTTATATTTTACAAATAGAATTGATGAAAATAATAGACCCATATGTGATCCAACTTATATGGAACTAATCCAGCTGAAAAGTTTATCACTCAGATTGTGGTTAAAATAGATTTGACCTAAACTAAAAATCAACTAAATGACTTTTATGCCACCTCTGTCGAAAATCTGTAAATATATAATTTTGTAAGATTCTCCATAATTTGTATTGAATTAATATTAGCAAATATTATCTATTATTATAATATTTTTTTTTTTAAAAAGTCAAAATAAGTTGAACAAAATTGAACTTCAAATTGATATAGGGTCTCGTGATCTTATCATCAAGAGTCAAGTAGTGCAAGACTACAAGTCAATTTGATATAGCAAATTGGCAACAGGGCATTAAGATCTAATGTTAACCCCTGCTAGGCTACTAGCCTGCAGGGCACACCAGCTCATTGGCTGGGTAGTGGGGATTTATACCCACAAGTAAACATTTAAACAAACTCCCCAAATTGGGGAGTGATGAGAGTCGAACACCCGACCTCGCGGTTGGGAGGTGGGAGCACCAACCATTGGGCTCCCACGAGGACCTCTCATACGTCCCATATTAAATGATGCACTTCCTAAAATAGCAAGTTCTACAAATTTTATATCATTTATCCCTCTTTATGAGGGACCCAACAATAATAAAGAAACAACTCTCTTACTCACACCAAAGTTAAGGCCCACAATCCACTAAAGCACAATAAAAAAAAGTCTCATTACTAACATACCAACAATATAATCAAACTCAAATACCTAAAATTTTATGCCGATCAAGTTGTATTATTAATAGAGAGTGAGGAATAGCCTAGTGGTTAGAGCTTCCCTCCCGGTTCCAGGAGGTTTTGAGATCAATTCTCACCCTTGATAAGTTGGGATCCTCTTTATTTCCCCAACTTGTCACGGTTTCTCCTTACCTTATAAAAAAAAAACTGTATAATTAATTTGAAACCGGGGAGTATTTTGTTCTATAAAAAGATTTTCGTAAAAGTTGCAATGAAAGATAATAAAGGCTCATCCTAATTGCTATTAGAGCCAGAGCCAGAGCCCAGAGGTTTTACGGACCTAATACTTCTTCTATCGCCCAAGTATCCTATGTACTCATGCTTTGATCCTTACAACCTCTAGCATTAAGGTCCTTTTCCACTGCGAAGTGTGACAAATATAGGATGTACATCAACTAGGACTCTAGGAGAGTAGGAGTACACAACAATACCATTGTTAAAAAACACAACAATACCATTGTAAAAAAAAGAATTCGAAAATTCTTTTTCATATGAGTCCGTTTTTGAAGAGACGGTCTCACGTTAGTGTTAACGTGAGACCAATGTTGTCATGCTGACATACGCGCGTGCATTAAACTAGCAGCGGAATTAGTTAAGCGGTTGGACATATTAGTTATGCTAACCTTAAATTGCTTCTGGATGAATTCGTTAAGCGGCAAAGTATATTAGTTAAGCGTTGAATTATATTAGTTAAGCGTTGAAGTATATTAGTTATATCATAAAAACCAGATTATAACGCATTTTACTAATAACTAAAAACTATAACTATTAACCTTACAAATATTGCCATTTTTCCAGAACCATAACTATAACTAATAATATGAAAACTATAACTATTAACGTGTAAACAATTACTAATAACTAAAAACCATAATTATTAACCTTACAAATATAACAATTTATCCGGAATCATAACTATAACTAATAACATAAAAGCTATGACTAATAACCTATAAATAAACAATTACTAATAACTAAAAACCATAACTATTAACCTTACAAATATAACTATTTACCCAGTTGCTTAACTATTTACCTGGAAACGATAACTAATCACCAGAAAACCATAACTGCTGACCTGGAAAAAAAATGTAACTTTCTACCTAAAAGTTGCAACTCATAATAAGAGATTTATTAGAGTTTAGACCCATTGGAGGGAAACAAAGAGCTTTGAGAAAATCTCATCATCAAGATTGAAGAAGTTGCGAAAAAGGACGTTTCTGTCGTTGAAAGTTTCATATGTTTAAAAAAGAAAAGAAAGAAAAAGAAATAGATGTAGCTTCAGAAAGAAATGGAAGTTGGGTGGAGGAGAGGGAGATGACAATGTAGAGGAGAGAGAAAGGGGTAGAGGAGAGAGAAACACGAGTTGGTGGAAGAGAGGGACATAACACATAGGAGATAGAAATTAGAGTTGGCAGAGGAGAGAGAAAATATAAATTGAGGGGGAAATAAGATGGTTTTACTAGCATAACTAATAGGTCAAAGCGCTTAACTAATATAATTCAACGCTTAACTAATATAATTCAACGCTTAACTAATATGCTTCAACGCTTAACAAATTCATCCAGAAACAATTTAATGTTAGCATAACTAATAGCTTCAAGCGCTTAACTAATACCACTGCTGGTATGATGCACCCACGTGATGTCAACATGACATCATTGGTCTCATGTCAACACTAATGTGAGACGGTCTTTTATAAGACTTTGTGTTTTCATATACTTTGTTTTGTCACAAGCGGAGCATCGTTATCTAAACCCACGCTTCTATAACCTCTTTTTAGGGGGCTTGTTTCCCTAATCCTCAATTGCCCAAAATACATATATGTTTATCTATAATATTAGTAGCATATCTATTAATTTCGAATTAGATGGTCAAAAAAAGGAGTAAACACTAAAATTAACCATGAAAATCACTTCTTAACACTATGATACCTCTTTTTTTTAATATGTCTAATTATCATTAAATCAAAATTACTTGATCAAATATTCTAATTAATAAATCTATATGCCTATACTAATAAAGTAATTAGCACCATATCGTATACGAATAGGATGCAATTTTATAGAATCTATATAAATAAAAGAAAGAGGATATTTAGAAAATATATAATAGATTGAATTTATAAAAAGATTATCTTGCAAATAAAATTATTAAGAGAATCACCCAAAATTGATTTTATAAGGATTACGTGTGGAAATAGTTTATTGTCTTTCTTAGTAATATTACTACTATCGATAAAGTTTTATTCCATGTTGGTCAACGCTCGGACAACATTATACTTTGAATGGAGGGAGTAAAATCCAACCTGTGGGTTCAAATTTGAGAATAATATCAACAGAAGTTTCAATCAAATGAGTGATATGTAGATAATTTACGAATAACCACTTTATTTCCAGTTAATAGTTTAGAAGGATTTGAAAAATGCAACAATTAGAACATAGATTATATTATAAAGTTCCAATTAAGAAAAACATGCAGATAATATGCATATGACCACCAAACTTTATGTTAAAACTCAAATACTATAGTTTAAGACGCCTTTTTCATTTTAAGAGTACTGAATTACTTGGAATCTTGGATAACCATAATATGCCATACTAGAAAAACAAATGCTAAATTTTTTTTGTAGGTTCATCTCGCTTAAGACTTATGGAATAGAAAAACTGCGAATCAAGTTGTAAAAAAAAAAGAACGATGATCAAAATAGTTATATGAAGAGAAAAAACATACCAGGATCAGCATGAACAACACTAACAAGCTGAAAGGAGACCTTTCTTCTAACAAGCACATCATCACGAGGAAGAATAGAAGATATCAAGCGATCTTTGAAACCTGAGATAGTCTTCTTCTTCAAGATTACTGCTCCTTCGATAATCATCTTACTATCTCTAGATTCTTGCTTCTCCTCAGAGGTGTTACACTACTTTTGTCTATTGGTGTTGTTGACAAGTTGACAACATTATATAACCCTTCTTGGTTTCCCTTAGAGTTTAAGGAGAGGATCTTTGACTCACAAGTCACAAGTAGAAAAAAAAAGACAGTTTTCTAGGAAAGAGTGAATGTGAAGTTGGTTTTATGTGAAAAAAGAATAATTTGGACTAACAAGTAACTACTACTATCCTCTTGGTAAATTCTCAACAATACTCCTCCTTTTTTTTTTTTGGCCCCTTTCGGGAACCCGTGGTAAGATGAATTTCCTCTGGATTGCCCTCGCACAGGGTCACTCACCCAGAGGCCCAACAAGCCCCCAAACCCCCCCGACAATATTGAAATTTTGTTTCCACCAAGATTTGAACATTGGTCTCCCATGTGGGAGATAGGAAGCCATACCATTGGACCCAAGGGTCCTTGGTTCAACAATACTCCTCCTGTCTTATTTAATAATTACCGTTTAACTTTTATACTGTGTACACCCTTCATTTTTATATGTATGCACCATTTCTTCTTTAGAAATTGAATTAATGCCTCGAAAAAAAAAGGTCAAAGTTAACAAACATTAATGGGACGATAACATGTAGCAAAGTATATAATTAGGTGGTCTTTTGAGATTCTCTGTAACATATATTATCGATATATTAAAAAAAGATTTTTTTTTTTTTTGCTAATACATAATAACATATATTAATGTTTCAATATGTATAATTCTTTGATACAATAAAAAAAAGTAAGTGAAGCTTATATACTTATAGGGGCGGATGGAGTATATCCTTTACTATGCATGACCTTTTCTTTTACTAATAATAATTAGTTTCTATAAAATTTTGTTGAATAATACATGTTTTTTGAAATTTCAAATCTTTATAATGTCATAAAATAGTAGAAAATTAAGAATGTAAATTGTTAAAGTTGTGCATTTTCATATATAAAGTTCTAACCATTGCTATTAAATTGAAATAGAGGGAGAATTAGCATGGAAAATGATATATATGTAGCCCTAAGCATTCATAATTAAGAAGGTAAAGCAGAAATATTAAACAATAACTATACATATTAATAACACTTCATGCTTATTGTTAAGCCTTATGGATGTATATGTCAAAATCATTAAGTAATATATAGCAACTGAGTTGGAATTCTATATCTATTAAGACGCTACTAAGCATAGCTAATATACTCATTAACTAAACCAAGTGTTTTCTTAAAAAAAAACTTAATATTGGTGTTAAGTATGAACATTAATGGCTTATCCACTAATCCAATATAATATTAGTGTACAATCTTTTTTCCAAGAAAAAAAGAATCAATGTAAAAAGTACTCATAATTTACAACTTTATTAATAACATCATCACTACTAATCTACTATCTATTCAACAACTTGGAACATATCCCGTGCGTAAAAAAAAACTAGTTTTTTTTATTGTACAAGGAGAAGCTTATACTCCCTCTGTATTTTTCTTATCTTTCTCACTTGGAATCTTGACACTTTTTACAATTAGAGGGAATATTTTTAATTTTTCTCAATTTATAAGAGAAAATATAGTCATGTGGAATCTTGTTTGATTCGTCTCAATGAGTATTTTATTAATATTCAATTATTATAATTTTTACTAATATGTAATGAAAGATATTTAAGGTAGAATAAGTGCATTGACAAACGTGTAAAGTTAAAGTAGGAAAAATAAAAAAAATACAAAGAGAGTACATCATAATCAATGAATGATATAATATGTAGTGAGACATTATTTCACATTTCAATGTACATTTAGTTCCAAGTTTCTAAGCTTCATCCCACCAACTTTTAGTGTACTATACTATACTATGCACAATTAACATGACTTGGTCAATAGCATGAGTTAGAATTTCCGCTCTTTCAAGAAATTCTAGTAGCTTTCAAATTAATATTTTATATTTTCTCTTTGAAGGAATTAATATTTTTTATAATTAATGCTGTCTGTGACAAGAATAATATTATGAAGTGGATCAGCTGACTTTCGTAATAATTTATTTTTAAGGTTTCACCTACCCATTTTAAATAATCAGTCATTGTCAGTATTACTAATGCGGCTTACACACTTACAGTTGCATAATAGGTCATGCAGTGGACCGGCAAAAAAAAAGTAATGGCATGGGTTGAAGTGGGCCGAGCCAGTAATTTTAAACACATAACTGCCAAGAAACAAGAGATGGGTCGACCGTGGACCTGTTCATGAGTGAGGCTGAACAATTCGTGGATGGGTCACGGCCTCACGGGTTGAGGCAAGTCAGGGTCGGGCGGGTCGAATTTATCTGTGAGTTGTTTCTTTTACCTAAATGTAAATTATACTTATAATTTTATTGCGGTTATAACAAAATATTTTAGTTTTAAATTTGAGGTGTAGAAATTGTAACTTTATCTTTTGAAAGGTAGAAAACTATCTATATATATTATTAAAACGTGTGGGCAAGCATTGCACGCCGCCACATGTCACCCCACCTCTTAGATTCTCTAATAAAATGATCAAAAAAATTGCATAAAAAGCCTCAAACCCATTACCTCAACCTTTGTAATGTCATGATCTAACCACCAAAGTATGATTTGTACTTGTGATAAAATTTATCTTGTTAAATTACCTACGGCATTACCCAAGCCGAACAACTAGTTATACTTTGAATCTTTGAATTAAAAAAATTAATTTTGTGAATTACATTAAGCTTATAAACTTACCTATGAAAACATGAATCTAATCTTGCAATTATGCTTAATGTTCCAACCCTGAATTTGTCTACAGCCTGGATTTTCTAGTGACCATAATTATTCTTACACCAAGTATGTTATTATAAAATAATAAAATAATATTTTAATCACAACTTCAATCTTAGTGCTTCAAAAGCATACACAAAAGAGAGCTTTACAAAGAGACACTATTAGGAATTCCCCTGCCTGTTATTCCTATGCCACTTGAAGGGCACAATAATGTAAAGGGTAGTTTAGCTGGACCAACTCTATTCTTCAAATTTGGATCACTGTTTCTTTCAAAGATCATCTTCTCAATCTCCATTAGCTTCTTACTAAATTCTTCAAATGCTTCTAATGGTGGAGTGTCAGAAGTCCAACCAGACTCTCTTTGTCCAAGATAAACCTCGTCTGCTGAATGTCTCGAAATGAGCTCTATTACTGAAATCGACACCAATGTTCGGACTTGGCTTATTACTGTCTTAAAGAAAACACGATCTGGATTTGTCTTTAGCTCTTCAAACTCAGGAGTGTTTGGTTGTGGCATGAACTGCCGGGTTATAGTAGGCCGGTTAGGCATGTATCCTCCGTAAGGATATTGTCCGAAGTTGACTACAGCATGGAGAGCAGAAGCAATCCAAATAATGGTTGTGCAAGTTTCTGTCAACTCCTCAAATGTCTTCATTTCTGGCCACCACTTCTCATCCTTCTTGTCTCCATGGCCTACTTCGCGTATTTCTTTCCACCAGGATTGTAGTTCAGGGTCATCAGCAATCATGTCATCAGATTTGTAGTAAAATGAGCAATACTGTTTAACCCAAGTCTTGATTGCAGACCAAATTTCTAGCCCGTCAACAGCATATGGGTAGTCCTCTATCAGAAGTTTGTATCCATGAGGGCTTTTCGAGTCACTGACTGCCATTCCTCTGCAAAAGACAACAGGGTACCAAATCTCTTACTAATATAGTAGCAGTATAAGAAAATCTTACCAGTTAAATCAAGTAATGTACCTCTTGATAAGGTCTCTAGGAAGGGCTTGCTCAGTGAATACCCAGTTCTTATACATTTTGGATGTCCATTGCCCAACATACTTCCTCGGAAATACAGCTGCCTCAAACAATCCATCAGCATTAAGAGCAATCTGACGAGCTATTGTATTAACAGGCATTGTATCACGGAAGTGAGGATGCAGAAGTTTGTAAACTGGGTGAAGCATACTCAACTGTCTGTTTGTTGCAATTATAAATGGTTCTATTACTGCATGAGTGTGTAACCTGTCCAAAGATGCGAAAAAAAGGTTGAATAATCACTTCTAAAATCAGAGCTCAAAACACAACTTATATAGGCCAAAAAAAGCATTATCTGACAGATGTACTACCAGTGGCTGATAAGTTGATGGTAAGCCGAGTCACTAACAACTACATAGGTCTTGGCCAACAGCCAAAGGGAAGCTTCGACTCCATCATTTGCTGGCTTATATAACTCATTAATAGCACCAAATTGATCCCCTTCTGGGTGTGGTTTGCTTAACTCGATTACCAATGGCTTCAAAGTTCCGTCATCTTTCAAGAGGAGGAGTGTCCTAGTGGCATAAACCTTTGAAGAAGTATCAGTGTTAATTTGCCTTAAGTACGGCATTACTGTGTCATGGTGATCCAATATGAACAGCCTATTACTCTGGATTGCCTGGTTGAAGAAAAAGAATTAGTAAGGAAGGCAATGAATAAAGTGTAATCAGATATAGAATTTTCATTGTCGGAAAGATTACCTCGTCCACAGTTACTCCATCTAAGTTCTCTTTAATGAACTCTTTTGTAATTGAGCTGTTCTGGTTTCCATATGCTCTGGGATCGAGCTTACTCACTGGAGGAAACTCCTGTATTTGAGGGAAAATCTTGTGAGTTATTTGGTGCATCATTAACACATTATTTCTTTAGTCTAACAAACAAACTAAACTGTCTTATAACGAAAAAGGTTCCTCTCCAGTTTTAAGATTCAAAGAGTAATGAGATCAAACGAAAATTCACGTGAAGATCAAGTATTGAACACGAGGAGAGAAATAACCCTTTTTTAGGCTTCACGAAAACTTCTCTAGGCTTGTAAGTGGTCAAAACTCTCCTCCATTGGTAGGTGCGGTTCAAATGCAATTGGACAGATTGAGGAAGTCTCTCAGATAGAGAAAAGCAAAAAAAATGGAAAAAGAAAAATTGTATGTACATTTCATTCTATCTACTAATACTCAAACAAAACTGGAATGTTGAGCAGCTAATGACTCTTTCTAACCAAGGAAACTACTACAAATCTGCTGTCAAAGTGTCAGCTATCTCAACTTGTAACTTCCTTTATATCTTTTTATGTTGTATGGTGGAGCAAAAAGTACTCTGTTACCTCTAACCGACGAATGACAAGAGGATTTATACCAGCTAACATCTGCCTCACAAACTCTTCGTCAGTCTTCCAAGCTGACTTATCCACTGTACAAGAAAGTTCAAGACATTAGAAAGCATTAAACTTGGTACCACTTCAAAATCGTCTATGATACATAAAAATTTCCTTTTAGCTAATAAAGTTGTTTGATCTGTCTAAGCCAACATTCACCTTTGATTATGTCAGGCATGGGGTATTTTAATATTGGTGCACCATCACTACGAAGAAGCGATTTTAGGAATTCAGTTGGGATATTTTCCCTAAGTTTTGCAAGTAATGGAGTATTTGGTAGCCTGATTCCTCCTTCGAACATGTCCAGCACGTCTTGAAAAGTGTCAAACTCGTTGGGAGTTTTGTCAAACAATGCATCCAAGTAACCGACAACGCCTTGAGATATAGATTTGATTGTATCACCTAAGAAATCAGACAACTTGATGTGCTGAAACTTTTCATCTCTTGGAATATAGAGGTCTTTGCCCTTAACTAGTGGCAACCTACTCTCAGTATTAGGATCTGTAAACAAGCAATATGGTAGTAAGAAATTATCACAAGCAAAATTTAACTTCAATAGTGTAGTAGTCTAACAGTGAGGTGCTCTTTAAAGTTGGCCTTGTTTCATAATGAGTTTACAGATCCTTTAAACATAATGTCTGATTGTTTGACCAGTCAGTTACCATATAAAGTGAGATCCTTAGTTCTTAATCTAACACTAACCTTTCTTTGTTGGTGGGCGGCTTGTTCGGACTCTACGTGGATAAGGATATTCGGCAGAACCTCCAAAAATTGGGCGAACATATTCCGGACCTTTATCTGGTTCTCCTAGATCATTGTAGTAAGCATAATCATAAATGCGATCCCATTCCTCTAGCATTTTATTTTCTTTTCCTTTTCCTCTCAAGATCTCTAGCTCTTCTTCTCGATACTTGCTTAACGGTGCAGGTGTTTGATGAGGGAGATACGTCTGCCATGTTAAACATTAACAACTTCTAAGGAAGCTACTATAATCATTCATATTAAGACATAACTGAAGCACATAAATGCTGTATCTTGGCTTTTACTGCACTTTTGCTAAACAAAAATAGATTGACAATTATAGGAGATAACCTTATTGCTGAAGAATATGCGATCTTTCTGATAAAGATCAGCAGGATAAACCCAGGAGTTGCAAAGAAAGTGAATATTTCCATGGCCTGGGACGTCTTTCAAGGTAACAGTTCTTAGATAAAATTCATTATGATGCTCATTTCTTACTATTAATGCTCCAGGAAGAGCAACCTCGTTGTTCCAATCAAATCTCACTTTGAATGCAGACTCACCATCAGCCAAACCAGTAGGTTCAGTGATCCCTTCTTCCAAATATGACACTTTTCCAAGTTTCCCTTTCAAGTCGTTGGCTGGAAAATACAACAAAATTGCTTGAAAATAGCATCTGAAGTGCATAAACATTCGATTTCGATAAGGAGGATTGAGTTTTTGACATTTTCATATCCAAATAGACCACAATTAAAATTTACCAAACAATTTTGCAAATAATCATTGACTTAAACAAAATTTGCATAAGGATAATGAAAAAGGTTAATTTACTAAATTGACACCTTCATATGTCAATCAATCCAACTTACTACCGGGGTTTGATCCAATGAACTCAAGGTCATAAGGAATATATTTAACACTAGGCGAAATACATTTTCCGTTCTAAATTAATTGTTACAATTCCCTATTGGAATGCTCCAATTTATTTGTGAGATAGTATCTTTTTGGCAATTTTCTCTTCTACACTTTTTCTCTACAGTTGGGCCCTATACCTCGTCACCAACTTTTTTCTCTCTACTTTTTCAGTTTTCTCTTTCCTAAGAGTTTTGTGCCATAATGGTTCGTATCTATTTACTTTGGATGAGGAATTACACCAGTTGGTCAAACAAATTAAGTACACCAGCTAACCGCTAATTGCTAAATAATACGGCCATTATTTTTCACAGCATTCCACTCTTGATTCCCCTTTACACACAAAATTATAACGGTGACAAAGATCAATTTATAGTCATGACTAAATTTCAATGTAAAATCTCTTGCAGGAAATACAACTAAATCTAATTTATAGCATCAAAAGTTCAGCTAACAATCAACACTTTTTGTCGGTCTCTTGAATAGAAGGAAAAAAAAAATTCCAAGAAAGAAAAACACAGAATAACATCATAATCAAGCAAGATAAGAAGAACATACAAGGATCACTATGAACAGCACTAACAAGCTGAATGGAAATCTTTCTTCGAAAAATCGACGATTTTAATCGATCAATTATACTCTTCTTCTTCGTCATCTTCAAGATTATCAATCCTTCAACAATCCCCTTGCCATTAACATTATCTCCAGATTCTTTTTCTGCTGAACACTCTTTCTCTTGATCTTTAAGCAAAAAGAATCTTGATAAGTAATTGGCCATTTTACTACAGAGAAGCTTCGACTGACAAAATCAATATATCATGCAGGGTTAGAACTTAAAAGAGAGACATTATTTCAATGTACAGTAGAATCAGACTAAAAACAGTTTGATTTTAATGTGTTGGAAAATGACTTCACATGTTCTTCTAGTACATGTATGCGTTCAAAGGCTTGTAGTAGTATCAAGTATGGGTCGAGTATTTTGTAGAAGAGGACCACAGCCTTTAAGTGATAGTCTGTAATTTGTCGGAGTGATAGGCACCAGTCAAATCAGATAATGATAAGCTGACAAGGGCGTCAAGGATCAGCCTCCAGGCTACGTTATTCCTTTTTAAGAAGAGTGAGGGAAAAGACATAACGATTCCTCGAATGCACAGGAATGATAAATCTCTAACAGTGAAATAAAAGACGTTGAGACTACTTTTAAAAAATGAAAGACAATCTTATGGTGGACAAAAATATATGATGAAATTATATCAAAATGGATGTTTATTTGTAGTGTTTGTATTATTTTTTCTACATATCTAAATAATAGTTAGAGAAGGGTAAAATAAAAATATGATGAAATTATATCAAAATGAATGTCTATTTGTAGAGAATAAAAATATATGAATATTGGTATTTTTTTATTTTTTTTAAATATTTTTTTTGAGATATACAAGTTTTAAAATTGCAAAAGTAATATTTTTTGGACAAACAACATCATGACATGTGGCTTTCTCTAAGTGAAAGGACCCAAATACCCTGTGTTAGATGTTTATAAATGTCTAACGGTTAGACATTTATCATGACTCAACATGTGAGTGGTGATTTGGAACATTTATTTGACGTGACTCCTACATGCATTTTTTCACTCTCGTTCACTAGGAGGGGTGATAAAACGCTCATTGTGAGCGGTTATCACTACCCACTCACAGGGGTAAAAGGGGAAAAGGGAAAAAGGGATACACAAACAGGGGTTGAGTTAACACAAACATGAGTTTCAAACACACAAACATGGGTTGATTTTACAATAATCAGGGTTTTAAATACACAAACATGAGTTCGTATCAATAATCAAATGTACTTTTGGGGGAAAAGGCTGAATGGGACACGTAAATCAACGCAACTTTTGCTTTATGTCGATATCACATGCTTTATGTCGATATCACATGTTTACTTTTTCACAAACATGGGGTTGAGTTAACAAAAACATGGGTTTCAAACACATAAACAGGGGTTGGTTTAACAATAACCAGGGTTTCAAATACACAAACATGGGTTCATTTTTTTCTGACAAAGGTGTCACACCAACTTTTTTAATTAATGATTGGTTGTGAGTGGGAAGATAAACCGCTCACAATGAGCGTTTTATCACCCCTCGTTCACTAGCGACTATGGATTTTGTTGGTTATAATATGCATTGACAATAGTGTTAGCGATAACATCGAGTTGATGACAGTGTACATCAGCAAGTATATCGGTGATGAAAAATACGCCACAGATTGAAGAGAAGTATTTTTCAACCAATTTGCCACAAATTTTGAAGTAATAGGTTGGTTGAAATTATTGCTCAAAATAGTGGGTATTAGAAAATTAGTGGGTCTTTATGAATTAGTAATGATGCATGATCTCCACTGTCTCTACTAATTGGTTTTTTAGCTATTTAAAGCACAATAGTACAATATAGGCTTGTCACTAGTTTTCATACATGAGAAAATGTGAATACGCAATGTTTACTTTTGTACATTTCTTGTTTTGAATTCTCCAACAAATATTTTCACTGGCCAAATAGCTTTTTATATCATGTGAATAGAGTTATGTTCTAGTGAGCAAAGTTATTAAAATCGCGATTCAAATCTTAAAATCTTATGATTTTACGATTCAAAATATGGTAGACGATTCGATTCACGATTCTAGACGATTCTATACATTTCTTTTGACTAGCGAAAACCTCGCAAATTTAAATCATGCTAACAAAGTAAATAATAGATATATATTGTTAGTTATTGCCAATATAGTGGGTAAACAACTATTTTTTCCAATCTTTAGTTTTTTTAACTTATAATTTTAGCACATTCAGGAAGATTGAGTGCGCAATATCTCGATTATACGTGTTTATGGGATCTTACGATTCTACGATTCGATTTTACGTTTCGATTCTAAAGGTCATTTCCGATTCAAACTAGAATCTCGATTTTAACAACTTTGCTAGTGAGGGATATCAAATTAAACACATCAATAGTAGTCAATGAACACTTTCTCTAGAACCCTTCAAACATGACATATTAGTGGGAATAATGCAATAATAAAGTTTAAGAAAGTAGTAAATGGCTTTACCACATGGTGAAGAATAAAACTGGAGCATTCCAATAGCTTCTGAAACAATCTAGCTAGAAATTCCATTGCCATTTACCTCCTGAAAAGATGAGCATATGATCCTCAAGTAATTTATTTATGCCCACAGAATCATGTGGAAAGAAATCTGGTAAATCTAGAAGTGTTTCGACCGACTTTTTAAGCACTTGTGAGTTGTGAACCGACATTACATATAAGCATGAACCTGAAATAATATTCCTAGTAAAGTAGTAATGCATCAAAATCAACCTACAACAACATCATTACATACCTGGATTATTTTTTAAACACATTACATGCTATTGTTGGTATTGTATTTAAATCAAATTCACTGATGAACAACAGTGCAAGTTTTGGATGCATGTCAATATGTCATGGGGTGGGCTAGCTATGTTAAGCAAATCACAATCAATGTAACAGTAATAAAAAAAATTACTCATATTCCAATAAAATATCTACAGGGTGTCAGGGTCGCATTGTTTCTAAAAAACAAAACAAAACCTCTATATTTAAGTCATGTTCTTTTGGACTTATTTTCAGTTCATTTCAATTCCTTCCGTTCAGTTACTCTCTGCATTTCAATTTCTCTCAGTTTAGTTTAGTTCGTTCCGGTTCAGTTTCTCTCAATCCAAAAAGAACGGGGCTTAACCAATTTATCTCCCTCTAATTTTTATTAGTTTATCCTTTTTTTGGGGCACATCTGTCGAGACACTAATTTGAACCTTAAGATCTCTAATTATCAATAAGCAAAAATTACAAAAAGTTGATATTTGAATAAGCATTGAGATCGAATCTAACAACATCTCACACGTACTATGTTTTTACTTTTAAGACAAATCGCAAGAGATAAGCCAAAATCATATATGTGAATAGTGTCAAAAATTAAAAATGGTTAACTAATAAAAAGCGCTATGAAAGACACCACTTAGCTTCTATAATTATAATAATTGTTTACAAAAGACTTGATTATTAGGCGCGGCTCAGGCCAAAAGTGGGCCACATTCTTAATGGGGTAAAACAGGTTAGACCAGATGGGGTTGTGGATCAATGTCAAATCGATAATGGATGGGCTTTTGGGCAATAAACGAGCAAAGAAGGGAGGAGAGAGGAGAGAAAGGTAAACTTCCTTAACTACAATATCATGCATGCACAATAATGTTGGGCTATCATTTTGACCTTTATAATCAACCATTCTCAATAAATAGTTTGTCCAAAATAAATTCTTTTACGAAAAACGCCTACTAAATGAAGAATTTACCTACTGAGATATATAGGATTAATAAGTGAGGTCCATCTCTCCTAAAAAAAAAAAAAAGCGAGGTCCATCTCCAACGTAATTTTAATTGTCCATTTGTAGTGGATAGTCCAAAATAGATAAGGTGTATCAATCTTCCATCATTCAACTACCTTATCTAGCTGCTACTAATCCGAACATAAATATAATTAAATCCCTAAAAATCTTAGTTATCCCAACATAAATAATTAAATTTCCCTGAAAATCTTAGTGACAAGGTAAACAACAAACATAAATCACCCATGTCACACTATGCTATTATATATTGGTACAGGGGAATACTTCACCACCACCGACAAACAAAAAAGCAAAAAAATTGATCCAAAAGATATAGATAGAATAAATACATAGTTAGTCCCAAACTCCCACCATACAAAAACCTTAACCTACTCCACCACAAACGAACAAACAAAAAATTTCAAAAAAAAAAAAACAAACAAACATACAAAAACAAAACCAATCCTGGCAAGTGGCATGCTAATACTTCGCCCTTGTATAGTAATTGTAACTTTTAAATTTCGACCATATCTAATGTTGTATACTCATTAGCTTCAATATATACTTCATCCATTCCGAAATAAATAAAACGTTTCTCTTTTATGTGAGAGTATTTTGACGATAAGCGTTTCATTTATTTCAAAACGAAAAGAGATATAATTTAAAAATATCGAACTTTATATAATTTTTGTTATCAAATATTAAAAAAATAATGGTCAAAGTATCAAACCTTTGATATATAGTTTGGTCATTGGTGCTAGAAAAACTCTAAATGACTGAACTTTTAAGAAAGCAAATTTTTACAAGCAACATGATTGTATGGGGTTGTCCAAGTTTCCCTACCGGTTCAATTGGACCGCTATTGGACCGCCATGGTCAACTCATTTAAGGAAGTCCTATTGGTCAGGAATGAGTCAAACACGATACGAGCATTCGCGCCATGCCGGCTACCTTTAGATACCTTACCGGTGTCATTCACTTGGGCCATTGCTAAATGGGCCTGGGTCTGATCCAATGCTTACTCAACGCGCCTATGGGCCTAAAGATGAGTATCAAAAGAGGATAGAACTGTATTCAACCAATAGGAGCAGTGTCCTACTTCGTTAAGGACACCTTTCGCTCCTATAAATACCCCATGATCTCGAGTCATAAGGTACGTTCACATATAATAATATACTCTACCGAGATATACGGCTTTACCCTTTACTGCTTAGGCATCGGAGGGGAGTTCCTGGATCAACCCCGAGGTTAGTTTACGTGTTCGGTCTTGCAAGACCTCAAACCGGCTCACGATATTGAAGGATACCGGTTCCCTCCAAAGACATTTATTCCATACCGGAACAATGATGCACTGGAGTAACTAGGCACATTAGACTCTCGCTCAATAGTCATTCCCTTTATCAAACATGTTTCTTCGAGACGTTTCCTTGAGAGAAGGGTGTCCTAACTCCTTCTCATGTACCAAAAAAAAATGTTTTTTCGAGACGTTGAATTGAAAGTTGAAAAGAGCAAAAAGAATCTGAATATGCGAAAGGAGACCAAGATGAAGAGAAAAAGGCCTTGCATCCGAAATTCGAGATTGAGTCATTCTCTCTTTGGGCTTGGCCTATTGGTACATTGAGGCTTAGCCTATAATTTGAATTTTAGAAAGTAGTAAAGGTTTTTATTCAAGTTTTGGCTGTTTTGTGAAACTAAGGAAAGTTTAGCACTTTGTAGCAATTACTAATTACACCTAAAAAAGACAATTTGTAGCATTACCCCCTAAAAAAATATTTTGGATTTTGGAATCAAAAGAATTAACTACTGCTGCGGTTTGGAGAGAGTAGAGACCACAAGGGTGATTCGGTTGAAGGCTTGTTCTCCAAACCTTTCTCTTCTAATTTCTAACCTCTTAGAAGCGGAACTAAAAGCAATTTTTCAAACGCTAAAAACTGGATAAAAGGAAATTTATGGGAAAATTATATCGTTTAATCTAGAGTTTATTCATGGTACACTCAAGGTAATTTTATAATAAATTCTCCAAATGAGTAGAATTTTACTCATTCTATTCTTTTATTTCTCTCTCTTCTTTACCCTTCTTCTTCTACATTGTTTCTCTTACCTCCATTTTTTCTCTCTTCCATTGTTTCTCTTACCTCTAAAATTCTCTCACCTCCAAATTTCTCTCTCCTCAATCGTTTCTCACCTCCAAATTTTCTCCTACATTATTCATCTCTCTCCTCCAAATATGCAACCTTCATTGAAATAAATGAATGGCAAAAACAAATATTTGAGCTCCGAATTTCATTAATGGCGAAATTAATTTTAGATTTAACAATTAAAACTAGAGTTCCGAGATTCTTCAATGGTGGAATTAATGATCAATTTGAGAATCAATACTAGTTTAGGTTTCTCTTACCCCAAATTATCTCTCTCCTCCATTGTTTCTCACCTCCAAATTTCTCTCTCCTTGATGATTTCTATCTCATCGTGGTCAATTAAATTGATGGACTATGAAATATGATTTGAGAAAGTCGGGCTTCATCAATGGCAAAAACAAACATTGAAGATTCAAAGTTCATCAATGGTGGACTTAGTTTCACATTTGAAATCAATATGACAGTTGCAAAATGAGCAAACACTTATGCTCATTTGAGAAAATGAGCAAAAAAGTTTGTTCATTTTGGGCAAAAGTGTTTCCTCGTTTTTTCAAATGAGTAGAAATGTTTTCCCATTTGAAGAAGTCTGTTCATTGGGGCGAATGAGCAAAAGTGAGTAGAATCTTACTCATTTAGAGAATATCAAATGAGCAATGAGCAAAAAATAGTCTTGGGTGTAGGTTTACTATGAATTTTCCCTTTAATCTAGACTAGTAGTGCTAAAAGCGGTAAGTAGGATAAAAACTACATCAAAGATCAAAAACAAAATAATCTCATTGATGGAAATCCGCAAGGCATTCCTCCGGTAGAGTCCAGGAACTACTTTTTGAAGAAATTATGTCCTCCACTCTAATGCAATTACTAGATATAATATGGATCATATTATGGAGATAATAAATTCATTTAAATGGGTCGTCTTTACGTCTTGCTAGAGAATGATATAGACCTTTGGGTTAGTAAATAATAAACCCAAAGCCCACTTAAATGGATCCTACAAGGTCACACATTGTTTTTGGATCAACAAAAGAAAACCTAGAGCCCATAAAGGGCCCTAGGGTGGTCGGCCAAGAGGGAGAAGGGGAGTGGGATTGCTTAACCTAATTACTCCTATAATTAGTTAAGGAATTAGAAAATAAAAGATATTGTATCTCTCAATATTTTCTCTCTCCTATTCTCTCTCTTCAAAAGTCACGTAATACTGCTCCAAGAAATAGAAGAGTCCCTCTTCCATCCAACTAGCATTGGTGGAGCGTTGATCTGGATTGGTGGACTTAGTAGAGGAATCTCAATTGCGGTTCTATCTCCGGATCTTGAAGAGCTTAGTGGAAATCACGCATCAAATGTTCATTCTTAACTATTATGTGATCATTGAATGTATATGCATGAGATCCTGTTTTAAGTGCTTATAAATATGATTTATATATGAAATTCCGCTTATAGTACTTATAATCCTACAGTGGTATCAGTTTTAGCCTCTTGCATATAGTTTTTAGGTCATAATAATTAGATTTATTTTGATGTGTTCATGGCTAATTTTAATTTGCTTAAGGGGAGGAATTGAATTATGGATTGAATAATTAATTGGAATTGATTAATTGGAGATTTAATTGCTTAATTTTTCAATATAAAGTGGTCGAATTTTTTGAAAATTCAACCCTAATTTTCGAAATTTAATTTCTGATTTTAGATCTCTAAATTTCGAATATTAAGTTCATATTATTAATCGATTTTCATGTTTAAATTTGTTTATGTATGAAAATTAATTCATGTAAAAAACGTTTTATATGAATTAGAGATTAATTTATGTGAATAACCTAAAATTAATTAAAATGGAGATTTTAATTTAATTTTATGAATTAGGCATAAAAGAGTTTATGTTTAATTTAATTAAGATCACTAAATTAATATTGCAAAATGTTGTAATTTTAATTTCCTTCAAACAAAAAAAATTAAGGAGGGAGGAAGAGGAGCGGCCACGGTGGTGGCGAAACCACCGGGCAGTGGGCGTGGGCCGCTCGTGGTCCCTGCCGAAAGTCGGCGAGGGAGTCACCGCAGCGGCGGCCCACGCGTGCGACGTCGCGGGCCTGGGCGGCGCAGGCGTCTCTTCTTGCGGCGTCGGTTCATGAGGTGTAGTTGTTGGCGACTTCCGGTGATGGCGACTCAACATGGGTGGCCGGTGGTACCGCACGGTGTGTGCAGGTCTTTGGCGTGGAGTTGGGACCGGCAGCCCTTGTGTCTTTGTCCGGTCGTGCCTCCACGGTTTTTCAAAAAAAAAAAAATTCTCTTTTGAAATTTTGTAGAACTGAATTTTGAAAATGTTAAGCAAATTCCAATTATATTAAATTTGACTAGGTTATAAAATAATTCCATAATTTGATTCTTTAATCTAATTAAAATTGGTAAGCTAGTTTTTCTAGGATAGAGGCCCTGTTCTTTTGGACTTATTTTCAGCAAAAATAAGTAAAAATAAGTTCAGTTCAGCCAAAATAAGTTCGGTTCGGCCAAAATAAGTAAAAATAAGTTCGGTTCAGCCAAAATAAGTAAAAATAAGTTCGGCTCAAAGAAAATAAGTTCGGTTCGGCCAAAATAAGTTCGGTTCGGCCAATTAAAATAAGTTCGTTCAAAGAAAATAAGTTCAAGTATACTATAATGTTGTAATTAGTATATTTGTTTTCAATATTACTATTAATATTGTTATTATTATTAATATTATAATTATAATAACGCTGAATTTGTAATTATTTTTAATTTTTTAATTTTTTAATTTTTTTTTATTTTTTAATTTTTTTATTTTTTTTTATTTTTTATTTTTTAATTTTTTTTTATTTTTAATTTTTTTTAATTTTTTAATTTTTTTATTTTTTGTTGTTTTTTTATTTTTTTTTTTATTTTTATTTTAATATTTTATTTATTTATTATTTAGTAATTATTTATTACTATTATTATTTTATTATTATTATTATTATTATTATTTTTTTATTATTATTATTATTTATTTATTATTATTTATTATTTAGTATTTATTATTTATTATTTATTATTTATTATTTATTATTTATTATTATTATTATTTATTATTTATTATTATTTATTATTATTATTATTATTTATTATTTATTATTATTTATTTATTATTTATTTTTTTATTATTATTTATTATTTATATTTATTATTATTTATTTATTTATTATTTATTATAATTATTTATTATTATTTATTATTATTATTTATTATTATTATTTATTATTATTATTTATTATTATTTATTATTTATTATTATTATTAATTTTTATTTTTATTAATTATTTATTTTATTATTATTTATTTTATTATTATTTATTATTTATTATTATAAAATAATAAAATAATAATAATAAGTATTGATAATATTATGTTAATATTTATTGATTATTTATTTATTATTATTATTATTTATTATTTATATTTATTATTATTTATTTATTTATTATTTATTATAATTATTTATTATTATTTATTATTATTATTTATTATTATTGTTTATTATTTATTATTATTATTAATTTTTATTTTTATTAATTATTTATTTTATTATTATTTATTTTATTATTATTTATTATTTATTATTATAAAATAATAAAATAATAATAATAAGTATTGATAATATTATGTTAATATTTATTGATTATTTATTTATTATTATTATTATTTTTTTATTATTATTATTATTTATTTTTTATTATTTATTATTTAGTATTTATTATTTATTATTTATTATTTATTATTTATTATTTATTATTATTATTATTTATTATTTATTATTATTTATTATTATTATTATTTATTATTTATTATTATTTATTTATTATTTATTTTTTATTATTATTTATTATTTATATTTATTATTATTTATTTATTTATTATTTATTATAATTATTTATTATTATTTATTATTATTATTTATTATTATTATTTATTATTTATTATTATTATTAATTTTTATTTTTATTAATTATTTATTTTATTATTATTTATTTTATTATTATTTATTATTTATTATTATAAAATAATAAAATAATAATAATAAGTATTGATAATATTATGTTAATATTTATTGATTATTATAATAATAAGTATTGATAATATTATGTTAATAGAGTTTAGTTCAGCAAAAATAAGTTCAGTTCAGCCAAAATAAGTTCAGTTCAGCCAAAATAAGTTCAGTTCAGCCAAAATAAGTTCAGTTCGGCAAAAAATAAGTAAAAATAAGTTCGGTTCAGCGAGAAATAAGTAAAAATAAGTTCGATTCACCCAAAATAAGTTCGGTTCGGCCAAAATAAAATAAGTTTCGCGGTTACCAAAATAAGTTCAAAAGAACAAGGGCGGATAATCTTTAGGTGGTTAGGAATTACTTAAATATTTTATCTACTTGCTATAATTAAGAATGTTTGATATTTTGATTGATGGCAAGAATAATATGTGATATTATTATGTGGCATTTTATATTTGATATAATTGCTATGAATGACTAGTATGGCCCAAATTTAAGTTAGAAAAATACGATCGCGTATCGTGATGTATTCTTGTAATTTAAATACGATATGCGTATCGTTAAGTATTTTTGTAATTTATTTAATTTAGATATTATTTAAATTATTTTGATACTTATGTAATCCAAAGACGAGCCCATCAAGAGAAGGCCCATGGCTAAGATGGATGGAGATCCATGAATAGTCCAAGAAGGAGCCCATGATGCTTAGTTCTTAGGATTAGGGCCATACTAGATCATATTTATTTTTGCATTTTATTATTATTTAAAATGCTTATAAGTTTATTGTATGTTGGTTATCAATGTGCTAGAGTTCACTAATTCATAACAACATAATAAACTTAGGTCCCGCAAATATTAAGTTTAGCTTTTCCAAACATAAAGTGCTTATTAACCCTTAATTAATAGTAATAGGTCATGCCTCCGCAGGGTATTATCATTAATTTTGGGAGATAAGGTAAAATTGCGAATTTTACTACTTAGTTTGGTTATCCTTAACAAAATCATCAAAAGCGTTTTGGGTTTTGAAGCAAGAGATAGTTAAGCATGCGATGTTGATCAATCTAAACAAGAATTATAAAGTGTTATAATTAGTAAAAGAGTTTACTTACCTTGAGAATGTAACGTTAAGATAAGGCCTCCGTCTACTTAGTGTTGCATGTTGATAGGATCTTGTATTCACTTATTCAAATGGGACATTAAGATTGAAATTGAATAGGTGATCAACCTAGAAACCTTGCATGTTTTAGGTTGTTTTACAAGCATAAAATTGAACTTTGCTTTTGTTTATTCCACGTCGTAGATACTATGTCTAACAACAACAACAACTCCTTTTCAACATTCGTCCTTTCCTTGAAAATGACCGGGCTAAATGGTGAAAACTTCATCAATCGGGAAAGAACCCTAAGACTCGTATTGAGGTCCGAGGGTCGAGAGGATGTCTTAGAAACCCCACTTCGTGATTACCGATGAGTCGACCGAGGCCGACAAACATCGTGCTAAGCGGGCTAATGATAGATTCGTACCGATCACTTGTCTCGATGATAGCAAACCATGGAGCCGGACCTCCAAAAGAGGTTCGAAACCAAGGATGCTTATACCATCATGCAAGAGTTGCGGATATGTTTCAAACACGAGCCCGAGTTGAGCGGTATGAGACCAATAGGGAGATACTAGAATGTCACATGAAGCCGGTCAAGCTTTAGGCCCCCATGTTTTCGCTATGATGGGTCTTTTCGAAAACATGGAACGACTCTGGATTCCTTTTACTGTGGTCGAGTTGGCTATTGACATTATTCTCCACTCATTGCCCGACAACTTCAATCACTCAGGATGACCTTCAACATGAATGAGTGCGAAAAGACTTTGCAAGAGCAAAGACGGGTTGTGGGTCAATACCGAGAGGAATATCCCCAAAGAACCAAAGAAAGAGGTTTTGATGGTTCATAAGGGAAAGGGTTTTAAGAAGAAATGGGTAGGAAAGAAGGACAAAGGCAAGCAAGTTGCACGAAACCCACTAAAAAACCTAAGCCAACCGCCAAGCCAAAGGTGGCCACGGAAAGCAAGTGCTTCCATTGTCACAAGATAGGACACTGGAAGAGGAATTGCCCTCTATACTTGGAGAAAAAGAATTATGGTGCTTCCACTTCAGCTATAATTGTTATAGAAATCAATTTGACTTCTACTTCTTTATGGGTATTGGATACCGGTTGTGGTTCTCACATAGTTAATAATGTGCGGGACCTAAAAGAAGTAGGAAACCGGCAAAGGGCGAGGTAGAGCTTCGCGTTGGAAATAGAGCACGGGTTGCTGCACGGGTTGCTGCACTTGCCATAGGAAGCTATAGTCTGCATTTGCCATCTGGCTTTATTTTAGAACTCAATAATTGTTATTTTGTTCCTTCGATAACTAAGAACATAATTTCTGTTTCTGTTTTGGATTCTGAAGGGTTTTGTTTTGAAATTAAGAACAAATGTTGTTCCATTTCTTACAATAATATGTTCTATGCTAGTGCTAAATTGATAAATGGCTTATATGTGCTTGATAGGTCATTACAAGTCTATAACATAGATAGCAAGAAACAAAAATCAAATGAATCAAACCTAACCTACATTTGGCATTGTCGAATGGGTCATATAAACCAAAAGCGCATCCAAAAGTTACAACAGATGATATTCTTCCATCATTTGATTTCGAATCATTTGATGTATGTGAATCATGCTTGATGGGGAAGATGACAAAATCACCATTTATCGGAAAGGGTGAAAAGGCTAGCGATCTCTTGGGCCTCATACATACGGATGTTTGTGGTCCTATGAGCACAAAGGCAAGGGAGAGTTTAATTACTTCATTACCTTCACCGACGATTTGAGTAGATTTGGATATGTCTATTTAATGAAACATAAGTCGGAATCTTTTGATAAATTTGAGAAGTTCCAAAATGAAGTACAAAATCAACTTGGTAAAACAATCAAGGCCCCGCAATCCGATCGTGGTGGCGAGTATTTGAGCCAAGAGTTTGATGATCATTTGAAGGATTGTGGAATTCTTTCACAATTGACTCCGCCAGAACACCGCAGCTTAAATGGTATATCTCGAAAGGAGGAATCTGACCTTATTGGATATGGTTCGATCAATGATGAGTCTTGCCGATCTTCCGATTTCTTTTTGGGGATATGTCTCGAAACAGCCGCACACACACTAAATAGGAGCCCGTCAAAGGTCGTAGAAAAGACTCCATGTGAGTTATGGAATGGAAAAACTCCAAACTTGTCTTTTCTTAAGATCTCGGGATGTGAGGTCTATGTAAAACGCTTACTTTCGCACAAACTTGCACCCAAGTCGGATAAATGTCTCTTTGTGGGATACCCAAAAGAGACAAGGGGTTATTACTTCTATAACCGTCAAGAGAACAAAGTGTTTGTTGCTCGTGATGGTGTCTTTCTTGAAAAGGAATTTGTTTCTAGAAAGACAAGTGTGGAGTAAAAAAATTCTCGAAGAAATTCGAGATGAGCAACAACCGGACGTGGTTCACACCATGTCGAGACGACCCGACAAGACGAAAGTCAAGTTCGGGAGATGACGTGATTCAACACGTGAACCTCCTACCGTCCCACTTGAATCTAATTCAAGCGAAAATCTTCAAGAAGTTGAAGAGAACATTTCTCTTGATGATCGAGCCCCCGTGTAGGTCTAGTAGAGAAAGGATTCCAAACAAGAGGTTGGTTGATTTCCTATTAACCTCAAAACTCTGAAATTATGATTTTGGAGAATTGTGAACCTATTACCTACAAACAAGCTTTGGCGGACCCGGACTCCGAGAAATGGCTTCGAGGCCATGAAACTGAGTTAGACTCCATGTCTCGAGAATAAAGTTTGGACCCCGGTCGACTTACCTCGATGGGGGTTAACCCTATTGGATGCAAGTGGGTGTTCAAATTGGAAAAGCAGACAAAGATGGAATGTCTATGTCTATAAAGCAAGATCTGGTTGCAAAAGGATTGGACAAATTCATGGTATAGACTATGATGAGACCTTTTCTCCAGTAGCAATGCTTAAGTCGATTCGAATACTTTTAGCGATTGCCGCATACTATGATTATGAAATTTGCGAGATGGATGTCAAAACCGCATTCTATAATGGTTCTTGAACGAGGATGTGTACATGACACAACCTGAGGGTTTTGAGGATCCAAAAATCCTAAAAGGATTTGCAAGCTTCAAAGATCCATATATGGATTGAAGCAGTATCTCGGAGCCGGAATCTTCGATTTGATGAGGCAATCAAGAAATTTGGTTTCATCAAAAGCGAAGAAGAGTCTTGTGTTTACAAGAAGTTTAGTGGGAGCAAACTAGTCTTCTTGGTTTTGTATGTGATGACATACTACTCATGGGAAATGACGTACCAATGCTTGAGCCGATCAAGGAATGGTTGAAAAGTTGTTTCTCCATGAAAGACCTTGGAGAAGCCGAGTACATACTTGGGAATTAAAATCCATAGAGATAGGTCTCGAAGGATGATTGGACTAAGTCAAGAAACTTATATTGATAAAGTTCTTGCAAGGTTCAACATGGAAAACTCGAAGAGAGGATTCATTCCCATGTCACATGGCATATCGATTAGCAAGAGTCGGTGCCCAGGCCGAGCCCGATGAGTTAAAGTGAATGAGTAGCATAACTTATGCTTCATTCGGTATAGGATCTATCATGTATGCCATGATAAGTACTCGACCGTGATGTTGCATATGCCTTGAGCATGTGTAGCAGATCCAAGCAAATCCAGAGAAGCACACCGGATTTGCACTAAGAGCATCCTTTAGTACTTGAGAAGAACTAAAGGCATGTTCTTAGTCCATGGAGGTGAAAGTGAGTTGGTTGTTAAAGGTTATACCGATGCGAGCTTCCAAACCGAGAGATGATTACCGCTCTCGCCGTGGTACGTCTTTTGTCTAAATGGAGGAGCAAAGTGAGCTAGAAGAGCTCAAAGCAAAGCACTCTTAGGTAGTCTCTACTGACAGAATCGGAATTATTTAGCAGTGGTTGAAGCAACTAAAAGAAGCAGTTTTGGATACGTAAGTTCTTGACAGAGCCGGATATCATTCCTAGTGCTCGAAGGGATTGAGTTGTTTAGTGATAACAATGGTGCTATGTGCACAAGCAAAAGAACCAGATCACATAACAAGTCCAAACATGTAATGAGGAAGTATCAACCTCATTAGGGAGATAGTCGAGGGAAGGATGCCAGGATCCCGAAGTTCACACGGATGAGAATGTGGTCGATCCGCTCACTAAAACCACTACCTCAACCCAAGCATGAGTGTCACGCTAGGCTATAGGCTTGAAGCAAATGTTAGAGTGGCTTTAGATTGTATTAGGTTTAGAGAAACTTGTTACAATGTATAGACATGGTTTTGCTATTTTATGTTTATGAGAAATAAATTTTCGTCTTATTTAATTTTGGTTTGGTATTAAATAAAATGTCCAAAATATATCTTGAATTCAATGGTTTTGTCAAATATGTGATTTGATGAATGAAACACCATAAGTGAACGGAATTCATAGAATATTATAATTCCTAATCTAAGTCATTAAATTGGACATAAATGACTTATTAAAGGATTAGCATATAAGATTGATTGATAGCGCCGTTTCATGGGCTATGGGAACATGGAGATGTTTAGTCAGTCATATGGACATGTATAGTTGATACATGATCGAACGCACTA
The DNA here is from genome assembly GCA_947648045.1 of Beta corolliflora. Lineage (NCBI taxonomy): Eukaryota > Viridiplantae > Streptophyta > Magnoliopsida > Caryophyllales > Amaranthaceae > Beta > Beta corolliflora. Next base: position 141,917 of record CANSZD010004043.1, read on the forward strand.
CTTAGAAGAATCTATAACTTCGTAATTATATTAGTGGATTCCTAAGACATGAGTGGAACACTACTTAGCCTAATGATTGGCATAACTTTGATGCTCGTCAAACATCATGCCGTAAAAGGGGACTATAAAGGCAGGTTCGGGTTGTGCTAAAAGCTGAGTGGGAGTTTTGGTTGCCACAAGATTGAAAAGTCCTCCTATGTGAGATAGGACGGGTGTCTTGGCCCTTCGGAGAGTGAAAATTGAAAATGCATGGTCGTGCTCAAATGGATTATATGATGATCATTTATTTGTCAATTCGAACTCTGAGTTCAAGGATTAATTTGAAGACTAGTATGGATGACATAGAAATATGGTCATACTATCAAATTAGACACTAAGAGACTTAAGGAATTTGAAGATTGCACACTCTGCTCTCTGACAAGTGGGAGATTGGAAGGAATTGTGTCCCTCGATTCTAATGCAATTACTAAATATAATATGGATCATATTATTGAGATAATAAATTCATTTAAATGTTATGGGTCGTCTTTACGTCTTGCTAGAGAATGCTATAGACCTGAGTTAGTAAATAACAAACCCAAAGCCCACTTAAATGGATCCTACAAGGTCACACATTATTTCTCGATCAACAAAGAAAACCTAGAGCCTATAAGGGCCCTAGGTGGCCGGCCAAGAGGGGAGAAGGGGAGTGGGATTGCTTAACCTAATTACTCCTATAATTAGTTAAGGAATGAGAAAATAAAAGATACTGTATCTCTCAATATTTTTCTCTCTCCTATTCTCTCTCTTCAAAAGTCACGTTATCTTGCTCCAAGAAATAGAAGAGTCCTCTTCCTTCCAACTAACATTGGTGGAGCATTGATCGGATTTTGGGACTTAGTAGAGGAATCTCAATTTCGGTTCTATCTACTGATCTTGAAGAGCTTAGTGAAAATCACGCTGGCCAATGGTTAATTCTTAACTATTATGTGATCCTTGAATGTATATGCATTGAGATCCTCGTTTTAAGTGCTTATGAATATGATTCATGAAATTCCGCTTATAGTATTTATAATCCTACACTTTTCTTACAAGCAACTTCTACAACTTTTTCACACTTTTTCACACTTTTTCCACGGAAAAAAAAGCAAGTCCTATCTCCTTACTTTGGTTGGAAAAGGTAAAATAAATAAAATTAATTTTTTCTCTGTTTGTAATGTTCATTGAAGATGAGATGTTTAATAATGTCACAAATGAAGATATTATGCTGCAATTTCAAAAAATGAAACCTCAGTGAGTGAGTACAATGTTAAAAAAAGAAAACAAGTGAATATTTAAATTTTTGTCGGTGGTTTAATTAATTGATTATTTTTCTTGTATATATATATATATATATAACAAGTAAAATAATCAATTAATTAAAGTTATAAACTGAAATATATATATGTACATAACTTTGACTTTTGACTTGAACCCACTTGATGCCAATTCTAGATCGGTCACTAGTTGCGTGATGTACTTGCAAAATGACCAAAGAGTTTGTTAATCAAATTTACATTTTGCATTCCCCTCCCACATTTTTGTAATTAGTTCATTTTGCATGACAAAAACTCAAAAGTCTTCCTATGGGCAAACTAATGATGAAATACTAGTTGTCACATTATGAAATGATATGATGAGACTAATAATTAAGCTTTTCTTACCAACATCGGGAGTTTTGAAGTCTATCTATCTATATCTATATACTAACTAGTCTATATATGCACGCATGCGTGTGTGAATTTTTAAAGTTTTGTGCTTTAGCTTAAATCTAATTAAAAGGTTACTTAATAATTTTCATAGGGTTACAATGATATCATATCACCACTTCCTTTATATTAAAGAGTTGTGCACCTGATACATATGTCAACTTGTTCATGATCAACATATTCTTTTTCATGATCTTTAGTTTGGATTAAACGCAATATGTACTTGAGCAATAGATTGCCAATCTTTTACCGTATTTCAACGTGAAATTATTTGCTACACTAGTGGAAAAACGCAAGGGTCGCGGTGCAAGGGTCGCGGTTTATTGCAAAACGCGACCCCCCAGAGTGAAGGGCCGTGGTTGAGAGTAAAAACCGCAAACCCTAGTAATAAAGGGCCGCTGGTTTTGGCTTAACCGCACCCTTTAGTGAAGGGGTTGCAGTCCATATTAAAAACCGCAGCCTTTTCACTTACGCGCGTTTCCCCAAATACTAAAACCCTAACTTTTCCCCTCTCTCTCCCCAGTCCTCGATTTTTCCCTCCCTCACCTCCTCAAACCCCCTCTTTCTTCGCAGCCTCATTTCCCCTGCCCTTCTCTCTCTTCGCAGCTCTCCTTACCCTCCGCTTAGTTCGCCCACTTTGGGAGTGAAAAACATATCTTACAGTGAGGACATAAAAATGGTGGCGGCGTCGTCGGTGGTGGCGGATACCCATTATCAAACTACACTCTCTTTTGCCGATCGTCTTGCTCAGTATGAAAGTCAAATAATTCTCCCCTCTTTTTTTGTTTCGCAAACTTTGATTTTAACCTAGCTCTTATTAATTTCACGATTCTTTTTTTGAAAGTGAAACAAATGATTTGTGTTTATATTGTGATTTAGGTTTTTTTATCTAGGAAGACAGCTCGCAATGGGCTCCCAAGACGGTTTCGGTCAATCGAAAGAAGCACCTTCTACGTTGAGGGATTGGTGATGCAATTCGGAGTGACGAAGCCGATTTCCATGGCAGACCTTAACTGACACGGGATTTCGAGAGAACTCGTGGATTGGAGAAGGTTTGGTGTTTTTTTTTTTTATTCTTGATCATCTTTTTCAAGTTGCAATTCTCGTTTTTTATACCTTGGTTTAAAGATTGTCGCTTGCTTGACTCCGCTTTTTGGTTGAATCTGTCTTTATGAAAGCGAAAAAAAACGAGGCCGCTAAGAGGGAGGCGATTTTGGCTCGCCCTTAGAGAGGTACATGAATTATCTACTTTGGATTGAAGTTATTTGTTTTTTTTTACATGAATTGAATGCGCAATCGTGTCCATATTCAAGATGTTTTCGCCCACATATCAAAAGAGGATCTTAAGATTATATGGAAAGAATTGGATCGACGGGTGTATATGATTGGACATCACCGTATTTGGGTTAAATTGTGCAAATTAAATTGATACTTTTGTTCCTGTCATCATTCACCAAGCATCTTTATGATCGAAGCTTAGAGATGTTTATCTTGTATTTGGCCCGCATTGAATTACATGTAGCATTAAAAGTTCAAGATGACTCATGATGATAGTATTCTCCTTAAACGTATCGGTTACTTGGTCATTACGCTTTTCCTTAATGAAGACCATGATCTTATCATCCTCATTGTTAATACTATTCAAAGGACTTGAAATCCGATAATTATCTTGTGGTTTGGCCGCTTTGAATGCTTTGTTTGCCGGTTGATCAACGAGGAGACGATCTTTTGGCCAGGTTGCCTTAGGTTGTTGAGTTGCTTAATCATCCTAAAGAAGCCGTAAGAAGAAGGCGGTTATCGGCGTTGCATCGGTTTTGCTCCGCCAGCCACCGTCTTCGTTTCCTTATCTTGTCTCCATTTCCGCAAGGTGCATTTTCTTTTTTTGATGTTATTGGTTTGATTGCATTTGTTAAATTATAACACATTTTGCTGGATTCAACTATTGGATGTGTGAGTGCATATGATTGAGGTAGTCTCGAATGTGCCTTTTATGCTATATATTTGCCAAATGTAAGTGGATTTTGTTTCACTAGTACTAAATGTTTTTTTTGCCAAATTTGAGGTAGAAGTTCAATTCTTCCTATGGTTAGAAGTTGCTTTGGATCTTGTTGTGAGATGCATAATGATTGATGCTAAGTTTGAATCTTACCTGTAAAATTTATGGATTTTATATTTTGTTCATGGGGTACTTATTAGTTCGAAGTCATTGGTAGGAAGGATGGCAAAAAGTACAATAATTGGCCACATCTCACCAGCGCGCGTAAATATGTTTTTATTACTGCATTTAAGAACTAAACTACTAAACAATTTGCATTTTCTTTTCTCGTTTAATGTTGATGCATGGGCTTGTAGGATTAATCCTTAACCTTCCTCGTTATGTAAGAAGTGGTCATTACCACACACATCGCGTTCTTGGAAAGTGCCTGGGTGGGAGCTAAACATCAACGAAAGGAGCATTGTGCTGTCTTGATGTGTTCATCTTTTTTTTGTCAATACATGTTCTTTTTGTTGAATTAAACGAAGTGATTGAATATTGGGGCTGGATACGGTGCGGCATTGTTCGACGTTACATATTAACT
>CANSZD010004044.1:0-15000 GCA_947648045.1 Beta corolliflora
AATTATTTTTTTTTTTTATTTTATAAAATCAGTTTTATATTCAATCAAGATTAATCAGGAGTTGATTAAGCCCAATAAAGTATAAGTATAATGTAAAATTAGAACTGTCTAATGTTTGGGAAATTGATATCCCTTTGTTTTACCTCCACGTTTTCTTTTATGGGTTTTCTTGTTCACTTTATTTTCCATAGTGTGTTGAGAAAAATCATTTTTCTTTGCTTCAGGAAGTGGAGACATTGACCAGAAATTTTTATTTCATTTGATATTTGTCATATGATTACTCCAGTTACCCTTTAATCGATATATTCGAACTTTTTTTTTATTTTGGTTCAGAAGGACTATTTTCCGTTGTTTTCAATATCATATCGTTACCACTCAGAAAGTTGTTACTTTTTCAACGATTGAGGTTTCTCGTATAAGGAATTAAGTTTCTTTTCGGTTTGATAATGTGTATTTTTCGGTTTAAAACCTCTCTTGTAGATGTCGTTATGAACTTTATATTAATGAATGAATTTTACACTTTAAAAAAGTATTGAAAATACTGATTTTCCTTAATTGAGTTTTTTTTGTTGGGCTTGATTTAAGTGATTAATAAAATCTATAAAACAGAACGTCCCTTTCTCTCTTATCTTAAGTTCATTAAGGAAGGAAGGCCAGAACAGTGAAATAATGAACAAGATAGAATTAAAATAAAAGGAGATGATAAAGGTAAAAGAATAAAAATTATTTCAATAATAAATTTAGGGTCCATGCTATATAATTGAAAGAAAAGAATTTATATATATATGTTTATATGATGTTTGTGTTTGGATGTGTTAGGATCGGCGGTTGATGGTGTCAAAAGCAAGGAAAATGAGCATGGAGTGGAGGAAGTTCCTAAGGCCGTTCCGGACTCGGAAAATTCGGAAGAACTTTACTGAGGAATAAGGCGGGCGCCGTGGGGAAATGGGGCGAGATCCCGAGACCACCCGGAAGGGTGTCCGAGTCCGCTTAGTACTCAACTCGCCAAGAAAGCGGCCCGTCTTACGCGGCGCACAAAGATACTGCGGGGACAAGCCAAGCTCAACTTCCACGACTCTCGCCTCTGCCCGCCACGGAATCACCACTTGATGAGCTTTCTCCTTGTGCGGTGAAGCGGCCCATGCATGTCATATTCCATTGAGTCAACTCGCCGTGATATGCCAACTATGAGCATGAGAAGTTGGGGTAGTGATGATAATTTTAATAATCCGGAGGAGGATTTTTTTGTTATTGGGATGCAGAAATGGCTAAATCAACTAGATATCGAGGCGGAATCGTTTCTAGGGTTGGACCACGCGAGGAGTGAACTCACCGAGTCCACTCGGTGAGTCTCGGTTGGCTTATGGACGAGTTCCCTTTGGTGAACTATGATATGTACAACAATAATTATATGTTTTGATTCAAAATATTATTGATGGTGCTACCTATCTCCGTTGTTATCATATTAAACTTTTGATTAGATCTGGTACTTTATACTTTGGATCATTTCGGTTTGATTGTACATAATGTTATGCTATGCTATGCTATGCTATGCTATCACCTTAGCTTGTGATGTGTGTTAACCTCAGCAAAAGCCAAATCGAAGCAGTTGTTATATATAAAAATAAAGAAATCTGCATGTTTCGGTTCCGTGTGATTGCATGCACGATTTTATCATCAATAACATTTGTATTAGCTTTGTTTGGCTGCAGTTACGAATTTTGTTTTGTTTACTTCTTGGAGTAAGCGGCTCTTGTCAGTTCTTGCTACCACTATTGTAATGTGTTTGTACTTTGTACATACATCATTTCACCGTAAATTACAAATATGTATTATTCGAGATGAAAGAGGTTGAAAGCCTGAAAGAAATTGAGGTGGTAAGTAGTGACATTATTTTTTACTGTGACTTTAAGGTTTAGAAATTAAATTTATGGGGCTTATTTGTGGAATTCCTTTATCTCCCCTCAACCTCAAAATAAGCCCACTTCCATCTTAGCTTAAGAAAAAATAAAATAAAAAAAATATATTCAAGATGCAAAAGAAAAATCAATTAAGGGAGTAAATCTATAATAATTTCAGAATAGAAATTTAATATATGTTCGTGATATTTTTCAAAAAATAATATCATGGCTCTATCTCTACCTTGCACGACGGAATATGGATAACATTTAAATTACGAGTTTATCATCACTTGATTGCAAATTATACATCACGGAGTTGATTGGACGTGGCTCCAATTTTTGTATATGATTGTTGGCATCACCAAGCTAAGTAAGACTTTGTCCTCTTGGTAAAAGTTTGACCTCGTGATTTTAAAAGGTCATGGGATTAATTCCAGCTAGGGTTCTTTGGGAATGAGGTTTCACATACCATCACTCTCTCTGCCCGGAGTCCTAGCAATGAGACATTTGGTTATATCGTGAGGATGTCGGTTTAGTGGGGTTTTTCATACATCTTACCTACCCTAATAAAGTATTTTCTCTGCCCATTAAGTAGTCATTTGTCTCATATCGGGACATTTTTGTAATTTGGGAATGAAAAAGAAAAGCTAAGAATAAAAAAGGCGATGTTTATTTTTCTTTCTTGTGTTACTTGTTGACTAAAGGATGGAGTGTACGTTGAGACTTCTTTAATAAATACCTCCATAATCAAATACTTTATATATGTCACATATGAGTTGTGTTCCACATTGAGAAAAAGGAAAAAGTTACAAATTTTAGGAAATGCTCCTCTTATTCCTATGATATGATTTTAAGATGAAACCCTTTTTTTTTTTTTGCTAAGTAAAGAGAAAACTTGTATTAAGCCACCAAACAAATTTACAACTAACTAGCCTAAGTAGACCAGAGCTACCTCAATCTATACACGAAACAAACCTCCAAAACTAGGCTAACAACTAGCACTCTATGACAGGATTATAGATCCAATTTATATCTCTCCTAGAAACTTTCTTAGGGAGCACTTCGCCTACACTCTCATCTTAATTACATTTTGCAAAGTTTTTAGTAGCACTAGCAATTGTAGGAATTCTACGATTCCAAAAGTAATCATTTTTGCTCTGCAAATGACATAAATGACAACGGGTACAACAATATTACACACATCTTTCAAAAATTTAGAGAGCCTCTTGGTCTTGATCCATCTTAATATTCCCGGTAAATCGGTAGCAAGACAAGGAATGCTACGACCATTTTTTAAGCCGAATGCAAGTCTTGCTATAAAAACATTCAAAAAATAAGTGACCATGACTCTCGGGACTAGAATCGGATAACAAGCAATTATTAGAATTGCTAACTCCAATCTTTGTTAGCTTCCCTACACTATGTAGTTTCTTTTGCCTGACTAACTTGACAAATGAATATGTGTTTGGGAGTGCTTAGTCTATACCACAATAATCTATCCTAGTGAACATGCAATGATGCTCAACCATTTTAAGATAGACAACTTTAACATAATAAACTCGCATGGTTGTCGAATCACCAAAGGAAAAATGGTGCTTGACACATCTATAGTACAAATCTTCTTCCAATACCCGGCTTACTCGGACTTGGAGTATACTCCCCACTAAGATTCATCATGAATATAGATAGAGCTTATCCACCTAATCCAAACATTGTCTTTCTTTGTGGCAATAGCCCACACATATCTCCCCATGTAAGCTATATTTCACAGGTTTCACATTCCTAAAACCCAAGCCTCCTTCCTTCTTTCACATCATAGATTATTCGAGCTACAAGCCCGGGTTTTTGACGAGTATATCTTCCCGCTCGATAATAATGATCTGTCACGAAACTTTAACAATTCTTTCAAAACACTTTTTGGCAAAACATACACTTAAGCTCAATACATGTGAATGCTCATTAGAACAGAATTAATGAGTTGAACTCTTGCCATATAGGTCAATTCGAGAACTCCACACCTTGATTCTACTTATCTTTTTTCAATCAAGACATCACGGTGAATAGCAAAGATTCTTTTTTAGCATATTGGGAAACCTAAAATCCGAATGGCGAAAGAACAACTTGGAGAATATAACACATCTTTTACTCTTTGCACATCCTCCTCGCTTCATACTACAATAGTAAAAAGCTTATTTTTGTTTGTTAGCTTGGAGCCCAGTTCATCAAAGAACGACTTAAAGGCTTGCGGCATAACATACATTGAATTAAGATCACCTTTACAACGGATGATAAGGTCATCTCGTGAAGCATAAGTGAGCAAGCTTCACTCACTTGCATCTAGGATGATATTGGAACTAAGGAAGAGTGCCAATATTCCTAACAACCCTATATAAATACTCCCATACGATGACAAAAACAAGGGTGACATCGGGTCACCTTGTCTCGAGGCCTCTTCTAGATTTAAAATGACCTTGCAAAAATCAATTGATCATGAGAGAAAATGTAGGAGTTGTAACACATTCCATGACAAGCTTGATGAAATGAGTTGGAAATCGTAGATTGTGTAACATTTCTTGCAAGAAACACCAATCAACGGTATCAAAGGCTTTTTTGTAAGTCGATTTTCATCAGCGACTAGGACTAGGCGATTTTGACTATATTGCTTCACCACATCTTGAATGATCATTATATTGTGAACAATATACCTACCATGCACAAGTCCACCTTGATTTTCATCGATTATATCGGGGATGATTTTCCTCAATCAGTTGCTTAACACCTTGGTGATGCATTTATAGAGGACATTGCAACAAGATATTGGTGCGAAGTCTCCCACATTCTTAGGACACTTGCTCTTTAGAATCGAAAGTTATACCTTAGTGGAAAAATAAGGAAGGGGCGGTCAAAACAGCCCTAAGTCTTTGCGTTTTTGGCCCGGTGCCCATTCCATGACAGCCCTTCAATAGATAAGAAGGGCTGCGGTTTTTTAACATAACCCTTCACAACGAAGGGCCTGCCGGTTCGAACAAAAGCCTGACCCTTCTAAGCTTGAAGGGCTGTGTTTCGGCTTAAACCGCATCCGCTTCTTTAAATGAAGGGCTGCGGTTTTTAAGCCTAAACCATGACCCTTTTTAAATGAAGGGCTGTGGTTTTAAGCTTAAAACCGTAGCCCTTCACATTCAATTTTTTTTTTTTTAAAAAAATAAGTTAAATCTGCCCCAGCCCCCCACTCCCCTGCCCAACCCCCCACCCCCTGCCCCCCCGCACCCCCACCCCCTGTCACCTCCCAGCCCCAGCACCCCTGCCCACCCCAGCCACCCCCCCCCCTGCCCACCCCCCTGCCAGCCCAGCCACACCTCCAGACCCCAGCGCCCCACCCCACCTTGCCACTCCCCGCGCCCCAAAGGCACCCCCGCCCACCCCAGCGCCCACCCTGCCCCACCCCGCCCCACCCCCTTCCCCCGCACACCCCACTGCACCCCCGCCCCACTCCCCCCTGCACCCCCAAGACCTACCCCACCCCGCACCCACCCCCTGCGCACCCCCACCCCCCTCGCCACCCCCACCCCCACCCCCGCGCCCCCCCCTCACCCCCCACCCCTGCCCCCACCCCCGCCCCACTCCCTCCCTTTGCCCCCCCAGCCCCACCCGCTCCCCCCCTGCACTCCCCACTGCCTCGCCCCACCCTAGCCCCACCCCCTTGACTCCCCTGCACCCCACCCCAACCCACCCTCTGCCACCTCCTCCACCCATTCTTTGCCCAGCCACCCCGCCCAACCCGGCCCATAGCCCGATGTGACCCACCATGGCGGCCCACCCCACCCCCCACCCAAAACCTCCCTCGACCAAAAAAAAACCGATCAAATTGCAATAATATATGACAAGTTTTTGAACGTAATAATTAACTTTAAATATGTATATATTTAATAATGTAAAAAGTGTACATAGAATTGATACAAACTAGTAGATGTATCATAAGCAATCATCACAAATGTGGGACGCCAACTTATCCCGAACTTCATGTAATTGACGTACGTGGTGAAGGTCCTCAAACGTGGTGTGTTATTCATATAAACCTTGCAAAACAACCAAGGAATAAACACATAATATAAGAATTCAATCATTTACCGTAGTTAGTAGTTCTAAAAATGACATATACCTTCCCGAAATTCAATCAAAAAAAAATGCAAGCCTAAAACTCTACACACTAGTTATATTATACCTTATATTATCATATTGAAAAAGAAAATGGAGTTAAATGAAGCAATAAGTACGAATTGGACGCGAAAAGGCGAAAAGGCAAAAATAGGCCTAAAATGCCCTTATCGTTCCCAAAATTCAACCTACAACAATTGCAAACCTAAAAATCTACACAATAGTTACATAATGCCTCATATTATCATGTTAAAAATGAATTTGGGGTTAAATGACTCGATAAATACGATTTGGAAGCGTAAAAGGCAAAAATAGGCCTAAAAATGACATTTTCGTTCCCAAATATATGCATGTGCTACTTTGGTTTCTAAACCAATTAATACCTATTACCAATCGATCTAATCTAAACTAACATATACTAATAAGTTACATACCTTTTGAAGATCATCGGCGTTAGTGCAATGGTTGACGATATCGAACATGTACCTCAGCACGTAATAGCCACATGCAAGTCCATCATCTTGTTGCGGACACTAAATGTTCACCAAAGGATGCATCCAATGAAATTCATGTTAGATGTGTAGTATGTGGCTAAAAGTGTTTCTATATAAGGACAAATAAATTAGTCATGTTACCTCGACTGATATCCAAAAAGGAGCTTTTGGTGCTCGAAGTCCTGTTGCACTAATATGCTTCATCACACTACATCAATACATTATTATAAGATTAGATGTACTAACTGTTTATATATTTAAAGATGATGAATAATGTGTAATATTAATAAGTGCGCATATATTGAGTTTCGATTAGGCTACCTATTTAACAATGATTTGATTAGTAAGGTCCGTGGTGGTTGTCGACGCAAAGAATCAAAGTGGTAGACTTCGTTACGTGACAAACATATCGCAAGCAGTGTCCAATGAGCCCTACAACAAGAAATTATAGTTATTATTAATCGTAGAACAATTAATAGGTCAATTTAAGTATCGAATAATAAAAGTAAAGCGAGTTTAACAAGCATACTTTTTAATATAAGGAACAAGAATGATCTGATGATATCCAAAACGAGATGATGCTTTGAAACTCATGTCGAGATACTCTTTCACTTCGGCTTTGTTTTGTAAGCAATTGTCATCTCGTATTATGTTTGGACATAACCAACCAAACATTGCACTAGATGTTGCAAGCAATTCATTGTATAATAACCTGAGAAATTATATTGATTAAAAGTAAACTATTACTTATTATGGAATTGAAAACTACTTAAGGCATATGTATATGTATATTTAATTTATATACTTATGTATTACCTCATGAATGTTTGTATCATGGAAACATTCAACTCTCCCCCACATAAGAATTCTTTAATGTCAACCTTAGAAATGAATGTCGATGAGTCCTCAAGGTAGTGGAATTGTTGCTCCCCCCCAAAGGAACCTCAATTGCACTTTCATCGGGTAAATCGCTAAGCGCACTCATGTAACCAAAAGCATGGAATAATAAGGCTCCGCACCACCTCTGGATCGATAATAAGTGGATTCTTTGTCCTAGAAACATTTCCCTTCACCACATTTCGTTCACCTTCATCACGTAAACTTGCTTTCTTATAAGGTGAACATGCCTTCTTTCCCTTCTGTCATGTGAGTTGGCCTTCCCCCACACCTAGTAATTAGTTAAAAGTAAAGATATTGCGACTATCATAGGAACTATAAAAGAAAACACGCATATATATATATGAATGTTAATCATTGTACCTCATCTGAAAACCGCACCAATGCACGCGGCCATAGAACATAACTGCCAAGGGCATCATTTAGTAACTGTAGACCAACTTACGGCTTTGGCGGCGGAAGAGGTAATTCTTGAAAATCGACACAATTTCATTGAGGGTGACCACATAGTGATTATCATCCACTAGCTGGGTTATGCAATCGTACTCGGTCACTAGGGGGTTGTGCATGACCATGAGCTACGAGAATGAAACTATCATAACCATCTCCTCCAGGCTAATAGTTCACATGGTGTCTCTTCCCGTAAAAAAAAACTCTATTTATAGTTAGTTTATGAAACAACATATATATAGTAAGAATTTCATGCATTTAAGAACAATAGTTGTTTAACAAAGCAAAGGGATTAAGTGATTACCTTCAACTCGGGTACTACGGGTGGATCAGGCTGGCTAGGTGTAATATCACTACCCTTCTTGAATGCAACAAAAGTCGGTAAACCCATTTGCTCCAAAATGGCGTTGAAGTTATGTGTCATCTCCTCCCTTAGCTCCTCCCAAATTGCAGATTTCATAGCCTCCACATCTCACCGATTGCTTCGTATTCACACTACTTACACACTTGATTTTGTCATTTGTAGTGTATTGATCACCATATACCTTTCTCAAACCGAGGCGGACACATCCTACGCCCTCACGCGTCCTTTGTGGTCCTTTCCTAAAGTTTCGTGCAATGCATCAATGTGTCCTTTAGGAGTGAACTCACCGGTTGCCTCTTTTCCTTCAAGCCAATCTACATAAGTATAAGAGAGAAATGCTCGTGAGCACAAAAGTTATATTATATATACCTTATATAACCATATAATCTTGTACTTACAATGGCGTTGGCTATCTGTTGTGTTCGGGATCGGGCAAGACTCTTTTTCCCTTTGCATCAACCCCATGCATTGAACACCACCAATCGAGGACTCTATCTCGGTTGCCGAGGCTATGCTGTTGTCGTCGTTGAGCTAGTCCCCGCTTGCGTTGTCGACCTATTGTGGGGTAATGGGTGAACATCCACTTCTCTCTCGCCTCATTGTACGAATGAGCACCCAAATGATGATAATACTTCCTAGCTTTTTGCACTGCGCTACTTTTCTCACGACTTGCCTAAAACACACAATTATAAACAAAGGTTAGCTACGGTGTTATACAATATCTTTGGATCTAAGTGTATTAAATCTAAATAAAATATTCTTACAATAGCTTGTGGGGTTGTTTTCTTGGCAACAAATGCTTCCCACTCTTTAGGTTTGATAGTTTTCCATATTTGAAATGGTAATTTGGATGGTCCAGGATGATGTTTAGGTGAAGCCTCGGGATCGGCTTGTGTTTCTCGGCCGTAGATGTTCTTCTTCTTTGTACCTACTACTTTCCTCCGCTTAGTGATCCACCCCCGGACACTAACTTAGCCTTGAAATCTCCGAATCTGCGGGCAAGCGGATAGAAATACATTCTTCTTGGCTTCATCATCTTCGATATTGAATTGATTCTACAAAAACGCAGTTCACAAATTAGTTTTCGCAAATGTTGTAATTTATATGCTATAAGTAATATTACACATATATTTAACTAAATAATTAAGAAACTAAACGTTATTGTACATGAAGCTTACCATGGTATCTTCCCATAGACACCGCTTCAATCCCTCGGGCACCTCTTTTCATGAGTGCGGGAATGGAGAGTTTATGCATGCAAATGCCAACTTGCATGCCATACTTTTGACGCCACTTTCCACAAGGTTGACCCATGTTATCGTACTCCAAAGTCATATTTGGGTCTTTCCCTAGTGACTTTGTAGGTCCCCTTCCTTTTCTCTTTTTCGTCGCCAATGACTTCCTAAGCATTTGTGCGTTTATTTCTTCACGGCGAGATCGAGACAATTTACCCCGTTCCTTTCTCGCATCGAAAGACTCATCCTCGGTAGTGTGTTCAGCACCACTTGTGTTGTTATCCGTATGCACCTCCGCCATCTCCCTGAAATTGTACAAATATATGCATTAATATAACAAAAAATTAAAATTAACATTGCCTCTAAGGGGGGTGGGGTGTGGGGAGGGGGTTACGTGTGCAAGGGCCAGCAGTGGGGGAGGGGAGGAGCAGCGGGGGAGGGGGTTACGTGTGCAAGGGGCCGCAGTGGGGGAGGGGGGGCAGCAAGGGAGGGGTGTGCAGGGGAGAGGGGTTACTGTGTGCAAGGGGCAGCGGTGGGGGAGGAGGGCGGCGGGGAGGGGGTGTGCGGGGAGGGCGGCGGTGGGGGGAGGGGTTGTGTGCAAGGGGCGGCAGTGGGGGAGGGGAGGCAACGGGGGAGGGATGTGCGGGGAAGGGGGCAGCGGGGAGGGGTGTGCGGTTGAGGGGAGGGGAGGGGCGGCGAGTGGGAGGAGGGGCGGCGGGGAGGGGGAGGGTGGGGGCACGGTGGGGGGAGGGGCAGGGTGCGGGGAGGGGAGGGGAGGGGTGTGCGGGGAGGGGAGGGGGAGAGGCGGCGGTGGGGGGGAGGGGAGGGGGCTGTGCGGTGGGGGGGCATGTGCGGGGGCTTGGGAGGGCTCCAGGCGTTTGCCGGACCCTCCCAAGCCCCTGCACATGCCCCCCTCCCCGCCACCGGCCCCTCCCTCCCCCCATGCTGCCCCTCCACACCCCTCCCCGCACACCCCTCCCGGTCCCCCCCTTGCTCTGTTGCCCCTCCCTCCACTTGCCGCCCTCCCCTCCCTCCCACCGCCGCGACCCTCCCCCCCCTGCGAGACCTCCCCCACTGGCTGTCGGCCCCTCCCCGCACACCCCCTCCCCTCCCCCTCCCCCCCCTCCCCCCTGCCATACCTCCCCCATGCACACCCCTCCCCTTGCACACGGTTACATACTAATAAGTTAGGAGTTAGATCAACAAAAATAAAATAAAATGACTCGATAAGTACGAATTGGACGCGAAAAGGTAAAATTTGGCCTAAAATGACCTTTTCGTTCCCGAAATGCAACCAACAACAAATGCAAGCCTAAAAACTCTACACAATAGTTACATTATACCTCATATAATCATGTTCAAAAAGAATTTGGGGTTAAATGACTCGATAAGTACGATTTGGAAGTGAAAAGGCAAAACTAGGCCTAAAATGACCTTTTCGTTCCCGAAATGGAACCAACAACAAATGAAAGCCTAAAACTCTACACAATAGTTACATTATACCTCATATAATCATGTTCAAAAAGAATTTTGGGTTAAATGACTCGATAAGTACGATTTGGAAACGAAAAGGCTAAAATAGGCCTAAAATGCCTTTTCGATCCCGAAATGCAACCAACAACAAATGCAAGCCTAAAACTCTACACAATAGTTACATTATACCTCATATAATCATGTACAAAAATAATTTGGGGTTAAATGACTCGATAAGTACGATTCGGAAGCGAAAAGGCTAAAATAGGCCAATAATGCCTCTTCGATCCCGAAATGCAACCAACAACAAATGCAAGCCTAAAACTCTACACAATAGTTACATTATACCTCATATAATCATGTTCAAAAAGAATTTGGGGTTAAATGACTCGATAAGTACGATTCAGAAGTGAAAAGGCTAAAATAGGCCTAAAATGCCTTTTCGTTCCCGAAATGCAACCAACAACAAATGCAAGCCTAAAACTCTACACAATAGTTACATTATACCTCATATAATCATGTTCAAAAAGAATTTGGGGTTAAATGACTCGATAAGTACGATTTGGAAGCGAAAAGGCAAAACTAGGCCTAAAATGACCTTTTCGTTCCCGAAATGCAACCAACAACAAATGCAAGCCTAAAACTCTACACAATAGTTACATTATACCTCATATAATCATGTTCAAAAAGAATTTGGGGTTAAATGACTCGATAAGTACGATTCGGAAGCGAAAAGGCTAAAATAGGCCTAAAATGACCCGAGAATCAGGTCACATGGCAATGGAATGCCCATCAGCTGGTAGCGGCGGAGATAGTGAGAAGTGTTACAAATATGGAGAGAATTCCATTGCCATGAGACCTCACTCTCCACATTTGTAACACAGTCCCACCACCACCGCCACTACTGCCCCCCACTGCACTCACTCATTGCCATGTAGGCGTAAAATGAACTTTAATTTTCGTTCCCGAAATGCAACCAACAACAAATGCAAGCCTAAAACTCTATACAATAGTTACATTATACCTCATATAATCATGTTCAAAAAGAATTTGGGGTTAAATGACTCGATAAGTACGATTCGAAAGCGAAAAGACTAAAATAGGCCTAAAATGAGCCGAGAATCAGGTCACATGGCAATGGAATGCCCATCAGCTGGTAGCGGCGGAGATAGTGAGAAGTGTTACAAATGTGGAGAGAATTCCATTGCCATGTGACCTTACTCTACACATTTTTAACACAGTCCCACCACCACCGCCACTCTTGCCCCCACCGCACCTCCTCATTTGCCATGTAGGCGTAAAATGACCTTTAATTTTCGTTTTCGAAATTCAACCAACAATAGATGGAAGCCTAAAACTCTACACAATAGTTACATTATACCTCATATAATCATGTTAAAAAAGAATTTGGGGTTAAATGACTCGATAAGTATGATTCGGGAGCGAAAAGGCTAAAATAGGCCTAAAATGACCCGAGAATCGGGTCACATGGCAATGGAATGCCCATCGGTGGTAGCGGCGGAGATAGTGAGAAGTGTTACAAATGTGGAGAGCATTCCATTGCCATGTGACCTCACTCTCCACATTTGTAACATAGTCCCACCACCACGCCCTCTCGCCCCCACTGCACTCCCTCATTTGCCATGTAGGCGTAAAATGAGCTTTAATTTTCGTTTCCGAAATTCAACCAACAACGAGATGGAAGCCTAAAAATCTACATAGTTACATTATACCTAAGCCCTCCCCCCCCCCCGTCGGCCACTCCCACCCATTTGCCCTCCCCACCCCGCCGCACCCTCCCCCACCCTTATCCACCCTCCCCCAGCCCTCCCACGCCTCCCCCCCCCCCGTCCAAGATCCCTGCCCCTCCCCACCCCATGCCGGCCTCCCAGCCCACCCCCCCCCCGTCCAAGCATCCCCCCGCCTCTCCCACCCCATGCCCAGCCTCCTGACCATCCCCCATCCCGCCCCCAGCACCCCCACTCCCTACCCACCCTCCACACGCTCTCCCCCACCCCCTATAATCACATTTTACAACACAATATAGAAGAGAAATTAAATAAAATAAATTAATTAGAGAAATGAAAAAGAGGAGAGAGAGTGAGAGGGAATTACCGACAATGCAAAAGTAGTGGTGGTGGTGGTGGCGTCAAGATGCACTGAGAGAAGAGAAGAAGAAGGAGCTCGGGCAACGTTAATAGGAAACGTCAATGAGTGTGCATGGCGATGGGACGGCGCTCGGCGATGTGTCGGTGCTCCGGTGATGGCCGTTAGGGCGTGCGAGTTAGTGTGAGGGGAGAGGGGTGAGTGTGCGAGTGAGTGTGAGGGAGAGGAGTGAGTGTGCGGGAAATTTGCGAGTGAGTGTCTACTGTGTGTTGCGCGCAAAACTATAGGTTGAATTGGGCGGGATAGGAAGGGCTGCGGTTATCCTAGAAAACGCAACCCTTCATACGAGTTTGAAGGGGCTGCGTTTTCTAGGTAACCACTTGACCCTTCGATAAAAGGGCTGCGGTTTTCAAGGAAACCGTGACCCTTCATACACGAAGGGCTGCGTTTTTCAAAAAACGCGCTGACCCTTCCAATAACATCCCTTCCTTTTTTTCCCCTAGTGATAGCTGTTGAGTTGACCTCTTTTAACGGCTTGCCACAATGAAAAAAATCCAATACAACTTTAATAACCTCATGCCCAATAATCTCCTAAGAGTCTTTATAGAAATGAGCACCAAACCCATCGGGTCCCGGTGCTTTGTTACAAGGAATAGAGAACAAAGCCTCTTTCACCTCCTCTGCAGGTGTAAGTGCATTCCAAGATGGTATTACGCTCATCATTCACCACAAAGACCACTTTGAACAATTTGTTTTAATCTTGGTCTTCTATTTGTGCCTAATAAATTCGATAAAAATCAATGAATGCCTTGGACACCTCTCGAAGGAGTGTCTTGCCCTTTCCCCCTCTTTATCAAAGATTGCATACAACTGTTCTGAACCCTCCTTGCATTGATGCTTTTGGTGAAACAATGATGTATTCTCATCACCATCCCTAATCCAATCCATCTTGGATTTTTGCCTCAATAATTCAATACAGATATGTGGTTAAGCTTATACTCATTAACAGCAAATAATTCAGCATCAGCATACTCAACCATGCCCTAGGTTTTGATGCATAAGAACCTGAGCAGTCCTCATATTATGGAAAGCTTTAAGTTCAGTAACATGAACATCATTAAATCCCTGCTTATATAACTCCTTGAATACTCTCTTTACCCCCCTTTGAGTTTCGAACAACAAACATCCTTGTGCCTTGAAAGTCTGTTTGCCAAGCATTTGAAACCATAGAGCTAAATTGCCCGAAGCATATCTCCATATAGTATAAAATCTAAATGGCTTCCTACCTATTTCACCCCTCGGATACACAGTCAAAAGAGCAGGAGCATCATCAAATGTGCCTTCATCCATTAACCCCACCTCAGCAGATACTTACTCATCATGTCATGCTTGATTTTCCATAACTCTGTTAATGTTGGAATATACTCTATCATGGCCCCGCTGTTTATTATTCCAAGTGAAAAAGTTTCCTGCTGCTTTAACATTAGACATATTACATTCATCCATACACTGATTAATCTACTCAATGTCACTACTCCTCACAGGAGCTCCTATCCTCTCATTAACATTCATAACACAATTCATATCACCACATATAGTCCAAGGATCATTAGTGTTAAGCATTTTTAAAATATTCCATAAGTCCACTCTTTTTGTACTATTATTACAGCCATAAACATAAGTACAATAAAAGCTAGACAAATCACTTACATGCTTAACATAGCAATGCAAAGCTTCATTAGAACCACTCAGAATGTTGACTGTAAACACTCTTGGCTTAGCTTCCAAGCAAGCAGAACTCTCCCACCATAATGATAAGCAGAATTAGAGGTGAAACACCAGCCTCCAAACATTCTCTAGTAAAGGCTTCCCAGATTAAAAGCCCTTACTTTTGTTTCCAAGAGACCAACAAGCCCCACAAAGTG
>CANSZD010004044.1:20000-133903 GCA_947648045.1 Beta corolliflora
TGCTTGGGAAAATTAGGCATAATGATGGTGGTGTTTGTGAGGGTGGTGGTGATGTTGGTGGTTGGGACTGGGGAGTTGTCACGGGTTTGAAGGGGGGGGTGAGGAGAGAGAGTAGGAACTTAGGTTGGGGGTGGGTTATGAGTGATAAATTATTAGGATTAATTAGCTAAGTAAGGGTATATGTGTCATTTTATTATAGAATAGTTTCTATTTTAGGCTTGGTTGCAAGTATTGTGACATTTCCCTAAAAGGAAAGTGATGCAAGTAAAAAAAAACGGAGGAAGTATTATTTATTTATTATTTATTATTATTTATTTATTATTTATTATTATTTATTATTTATATTTATTATTATTTATTATTTATTAATTATGATTTATTATTTATTATTATTATTTATTATTTATTATTATTATTATTTATTATTATTATTTTTTTTTTTTTTTTATTATTATTATTATTTATTATTTATTATTTATTATTATTAATATTATTTTTTATGATTTATTATTTATTATTTATTATTATTAATATTATTTTTTATTATTATTAATATTTTTTTTATTAATTATTATTTTTTATTTATTATTATTATTATTTATTATTTATTATTATTTATTATTATTATTATTTATTATTTATTACTATTATTTATTATTATTATTATTATTTATTATTATTTATTATTATTTATTATTTATTATTTATTATTATTAATATTATTTTTTGTTATTTTTTATTATTTTTTATTTATTATTTATTATTTGTTATATTATTTATTATTTATTATTATTTATAATTTGTTATTTATTATTATTATTATTTATTATTTTTATTATTATTTATTATTTATTATTTATTATTTATTATTATAAAATAATAAAATAATAATAATAAGTATTGATAATATTATGTTAATATTTATTGATTATTATAATAATAAGTATTGATAATATTATGTTAATACAGTTTAGTTCAACAAAAATAAGTTCAGTTCAGCAAAAATAAGTTCAGTTCAGCCAAAATAAGTTCGGTTCAAGCAAAAATAAATTCGGTTCACCAAAATAAGTTCGGTTCGGCAAAAATAAGTAAAAATAAGTTCAGTTCAGCAGAAATAAGTAAAAATAAGTTCAGTTCAGCAAAAATAAGTTCAGTTCAGCCAAAATAAAATAAGTTCAGTTCAGTTCAGCCAAAATAAGTTCAAAAGAACAGGGCCTAAATGTGTTTTTAGGATCATGTGATATTGTGTTTTACTTAATCTCATAATCTCATAAATAGATCATATATATAGTAGGGCCATATGATCTTATTTTTTGTTGCACTTCCAATTTGAGATCTCATAGATAATGGATGTCAATATACAATCATGTGATCTGACAGTGTATCTTTCAATCTAATCATCTCATAAATGGATCATATGCTAATGTTGTACCTTTCACTAGTACAAACAGCTTGATTTACTCTAGACCATATTTGAGTCAGTTTCGATCACGTACGACGCGACGCAGTAGGTCTCAACGCAAATATGAGTAACTTCATTGTGTCTGTTGTTGGTGTAACACAGATTTATAGTCATTTGAGTCGCACTTTAAATACGGTGCAACGCTCGCAAATGAGTTTTTTTTTTCATTTGCATATCTAAAAAATAAGTCAATTTGTGTCGCACTTTGATTAGGTTGCGAAGCAAATGACTCTTTTTTGTTAAAAGAAAATATTTAAAATTTACATGCATTTTCTTAAAATTCCAAATGACATGGTAGCACAAACACTCCCTATAACACAATTAACATGCATCGACACTCATAAATTATAATACATGCCATCAATTTATAAGACAAAGCATTAATCTATTATATGACTTGCAATATGCATATCCATAAGAACATATCAATATTCCAATAATAGTAAAGGCCATAACATGGTGGATATGGTGAGGATGCAACAGAAAGTTGACTGGGCTTTCGCGATTGCATCACTCTAGGAGATTATAATATAACACCATAATAAGTTGTGTAGGCACATAATTGTGTCAATTCAATTTAGTACTCAATGATTGTAACATGTCGTCGTCTTAAATGGTTCGGATTGCAAAAGAGTAATTTCAAAAGTCTGACTCAAAGTATTATTAATCCACAAAAGAGGTTTCAAGACCTATTCAAAAACAAAAGCGTTAAAACCCATTTAAAAGGACCAATTAATAATTCTTGATAATTAGTTATTTTTCACTTTTTTTAATTAAATATTTTATTAATAAATAATTTCAAAAAATCGAATTTTATTTCTAATAAATCTTCTAAAGGGATTAAATCTCGTATTTAGGTGATAATATGTGATAAAATATAAGATGTGGTAGTTATTTAGAGATCAATGAGAAAATCGATTGATGTTAGTTGGTGTTGAGTGTGACGCATGACCCTTGTGTTTGGTGTAAGTGTGTGCTCCCTCTGCAACTTAAGGAAAATCCTAGAGTTAGTTAAGCGCTGGCAAATCTGCGTTGATGCGCAAAAGGCCTGATGCGTGCACGACGCGTTTTCAGAAAACCCTAATTTCGCATTTCTACATAGATAGGTCTCGTCATTTTCGATTTTGGTTATGTTTGTCATACCGGTACATACTTACTCTCTCACTCACTACTACTCTCTACTAATCTCAATACTCTTTAAATACTTCAATAAACAACAAAGCTCTGCCACAACACTTTCAAGTCTTAAAGATTTCTCCTTCTAACATTTATTACTCTCTAAGCCCTAGGTGACAGAGGTATAATTTCTTAGGGTCCTTTCCATTTCTTCCATTCTTCTTTAATTTCCATGAAGTTACCAACGCATGAATTCATGATGTAGCTTTAAATAAATTTTCGTCTTTAATTTGTATATAATTTCTAACCTTTTTTTCTTATTTTATATATTATACTTGTTTAAGTGCTTTATTATTGCTTTCAATCACCTCACATGTTTTATTATTGTCAATTAAAAGATCGAATTTCATGTTCATCATGTCTAATAAGATAATCTAGACAACCGGATTAAGAACCTTGTAGTTTTGATTGCTTAACAAACATGTCACAAAAAAGTAGCTTTCTGTGTTAATTAACAAGCTTAGACTAAATTTCTTTTTAGGGTGTTTGAATCAACATTGCATTGTTATTATTGGCATAAATAATAAAATTATGAATAATTGTTTAGTAGATGTCATCAATGGACAAGTTTAAAGAAAAAGATGAGAGAGAAAGAGTTAGAGAGAGAAAGAGAAAAGCCAAGAGAAAAAAACCCCAATTTATCTCAAAATAGAAACCCTAGCCAACCAAAATTGCCTCAATTCAATTTCGTGAATTATCTCGCTTCCCAGCTTGCTGCATTCTTGCTGGTTAGCTTCATCATCGGTATAATTATTGGATTCCAGTTGCTAATCTTGTCCTTAATTCAACTCTTGAATTTCTCCCAATTTGGGTTCGAATTTTCGAGAAAATTTTTCTCAATTTCTCAAAATCAATTACTATTTTCCCAGTTTATGTCATCTATTACTTTGGTAAGAATCCTGATTCAGTATTTAAAGTGGATCAAAGGTTTCATTTTACTCCCCTTCAAGTTCAAACTAGGTTTCCAAGCTAGGGTTTGTAGATTCCGTGATTTCGGTTTCGTTGGTGGTTTGTTTTGGTTATCGATTTCAAGTGGTTGTTCAGATGAATTGTCGGCTTTGCGTGCTCTTAATATTTTGTTGCCCAGTTGTGCTTTGCTGGTGTCGTTCTTCTTCATCTTCTTATTTGAAGAGTGTGGGCTTTTTGTCCTTTTCTTTCAAGATTTCAAGTTTCCAGATTCTCTGGTGAAATTCCAGTTGGCTTCTTTCCAACTTTGGGTTATTAAAGTTGCTGCATGGTGCATCAATTTAGCAAAATCAAACCTTTTTGGAGTGGTGATCATCCATTTCAGGTTTCCGCATTTAATGAGATCATCCAGGTTGTAAGTAAACTCTTCACTTTCTCTTGGTTAGACCCTTTAACATCTGTTCTTTTCTTTGTAAGAATGGATGAGACAAATGTTATATTGCCTTTTATTAGGGTCTTGGTTATGAAAATTCTTAAGTCTAGTGCTATTTTCATAAGATTGAATGCTATGAAGGAAGTTGAATTGGACTCCCTTTAAAGGTTATCTTAATAGATGTTTTGTGGAGCTTTGAGAAAGTTGTCATACTCTTACTTTTGAATTGGTTACAAATCTACTCCCCATATATAATTGCTATATATAATTGTTTGAAGATGTCATTCTCGGTTTGTGGATTGGTCATCAATGTAATGGTAATCTCAATGAAATCCAATCTAGACCACATAAGTTATTGGATTGGAATTTGTTGGGTGTTTTTTGAAGTTTTGCTCTTTTATAAAAACTCCGATTTAGGCCACAAAAGCTATTGGATTGGAAATGATTTATGGTTATTATTTATTTCTTTTTGCCGTATCACCGCTCTATTGTGCCCAAAGAAGGCTTCCCGGATAAACTTTGCAGTACTTTTCAGGATGATAAGTTTCCTTAGTCATACTTTTTCAAGAAAACATCTCCTACTGAAATTCTCTTTTGAGTATCTCTATTGTATCTTTGAGGATGTCACTCTCTCTAGTACATTAGCAATTGCTTGCAATAATTCTTTAATTGGGTGGTGGCACCCAATAAGAGTTCCCTCTCCCAATAAATTTTTGCGGGAAGTTATTGAATTCCGGTTGCGGTCTAGGAGTTTGTCAAATTTGTCCGATCGCATTCTTGTGCATATGATTATAAGCTCTGACCCGGTGCGGTTAAATCTGGCTTGTCTTTTATTATTTAAATAATTATGATTATTGGCTTTTGGAATATTCGAGGGGTTGCTAAGAAGAATGCAATTACCGATATTCGAGATTTTTGTACAAGTAATTTTATTAAGATCTTTATGATCAGTGAAGTAAAATCTAAAATTCCTCCCTCCCTGTTAATAGCAAACCAGTGTGGATTTCAACATGTTGATTTTGTTCCCACTTTAGGATTAGCGTGTGGTTTATGGCTATTTTGGAAGGATTGTAATGCTTGCCCTTTTAACTTAGTAGTACTTCATAAAGTCCGCTTCGTTTTATTTCATGCTCTATTTCTCTTCTTAATGATCGATATCCTTTGTAGCGATTTTCATTTATGCTCCTGCTAGACAGAACGTAAAGCTGAATTTTGGGATGAACTCATTATGTATTTTAATAATCTATCTTCTCCGTTTATTATTCTTGGTGACTTTAATGAAATTAGCTGTGATCAAGATAAATTGGGGGGTGCAATCTTCAACTCTGCTAGAACTCATACTATGCATAACCTTTTCAACAAAGTTTCTTGTGTGAAACTACCTTTCATGGGTTCTAGATTCACTTGGAGGAAAAAAAAAAGGTGGCCCGAATAATATATTGGAACGTATTGATAATGGTATAGCTAGCACTTCATGGATTAGTAAATTCACTCAAGCTAAATTAAAACATCACCCCTTTACCTCTTTCGATCACTCGTCGGTGTCTCTAGATTTATCAATTACCAAAGTTTCGAAAGCCCCTCCATTTCGTTTTGAGAAAATGTGGTGTCAACGTAAGGATTATGATACGTTGGTTAAAAAGTCTTGGTGTACTCGATTTAACGGTTCACATATGTTTAATTTTGTTAAAAAATGCAAACTTCTTAAAGACAACTCTAAGAAATAGAATCTTTCTCAGTTTGGAAATATTTTTAGGCAACTTCGGCTAGTAGATTCCAAATTGGCAAACATTCAGGAGAAGCTCATTTCTAACCCGCTATGCCCTTCTCTTAATCTGCAACAAGATCGCTTTCTTCAAAAACGTGAAAGACTCCTAACTTTTAGTCGTGAGTACTGGAAGCAAAAGAGTAAGACTAATTATCTCCATCTTGGGGATGCAAATACAAAATACTACCATACTCATGCCTCTATTAGGAGGAGTAAAAAATCAAATTATGAATTTTACTACGTACACTAATCAAATCATTTCCTCCCCAACTTATATATCAATTGAGATCACGAGGGAATTTAATAAAAGATTTGTCTCGAATCCTCATTATTTTTTTGATGAAGAAGTGGATTTCTCCCTCCTTTCTCCTATTATTTCCCCTGAAGACAGTTTATTTCTCACAGGTATAGTATCAGATGAGGAGATCAAAGTTGCAACCTTTGATCTTGCTCCTGATAAATCTCCAGGTCCAGACGGCTTTCCTCCGTTCTTTTTTTCAGAAATATTGGACCCTTGTTGGCAATTCGGTAGTAAGAGTAGTCAAAAGCTTTCTTCCACTCTGGAAATATTTTGAAAGAGATCAATCACACTTTCCTTGCTCTAATCCCCAAAGGTTGATAATCCCTCAACTGCTAATCATTTTCGTCCAATTAGTTTGTGCTCTACCATTTATAAGATAATTTCGAAAGTTATTTGTAATCGCGTTAAATCAGTAATGGGGAAGCTTATCCATCCCCTCCAAGGTGCCTTTGTTCCTGAGCGTCTCATTCAGGATAACATCTTAATAGCGCATGAAGTTTTCCATTCTTTTAGTAAAAAATCGAGTGCAGAAGGTTGGATTGCAATCATGTTAGATATGGAAAAAGCATATGATAGGCTAAAATGGGACTATATTTTAGTCTCTCTTAGAAAGTTGGGGTTCTGTCCTCATTGGATTGAGTGGATTAAATCCTGTATTTCTACTCCGTCTTTTTCGATTCTAGTCAATGGCTTCCCAGGGGATAGATTATTTCCTTCAAGAGGCATCCGCCAAGGTGACCCTCTATCCCCGTATCTTTTTATTCTTTGTGCTGAGTTGCTTGCTAGACAACCCTCCTTTGCAAATTTGCAAAAAGATAAATCTATTGGAGTCTCTATTGGTAAATCGGGAGTCAGAATCCCATCTCTTACTTTTGCAGATGATACAATGATCTTTGCCAAGGCAACTGATCATAGTTGCTCCACTATTAAGGCGATTTTGGATAAATATTGTTCAATGTCAGGTCAATTAGTCAACTTCCATAAGTCTGCCTTCCAATGTTCTCCTAATGTTTCAAATCTTACTAAAGCTAATTTTTCTAGGCTTTTAGGCATGAGTGAAACTTCCAATTTAGGGGATTATTTGGGTTGTCCAATTATAGATTCAAGGGTTACCAAAGAAACTTTTGGGAAAGTTCATTGTATGTCTGTTAATCAACTCCCTAAATGGAAAGACAACTTTCTTTCGCAAGCTGGTAGAACGGTTTTAATTCAAGCTAATCTGGCTACTAAAGCCAATTACCAGATGCAAAGTTTTTATCTTCCCAAACAAATTCTTTCAAGTTTAGATAAAACCTATAGGAATTTCTTTTGGAATAAATATAATCTAAAGAAGACAGCTAATTTGATAGGTTGGGACAAAATTTGTTTACCAAAACAGTACGGGGGTTTAGGAATTCGGAAGGCAGATGTTAATAATATTGCTCTTCAAATGAAACTTCTTTGGAAAATTGTTAAACAAAAAGACAATATATGGGTAAATTTAGTTAAGAAAAAGTATAGTAAAAATCAGGATATTCTATCTCATAAAGTCTCTTCAATAGCCTCTTGGCAATGGAGAAAACTCATATCTCTTAGACCCTTGTTTAGGCAGGGGTTGAGATGGCAAGTAGAGGACGGGAAAGAGATCAATTTTTGGGATGATATATAATTGGATCTTCCAATATCCCCTTACAAATATTATTATTCCCACTTATGAGTTGGAGCACTTCAAAGTGAGTGATGTGATTGATGTTCATGGGCTTTGGGATCGGGAGAAAATTGCTTCTCTTGTCCCTCCCCATATAGCTTCAATTATTTTTTCTTCTTTTCTTCCTTCTAACCCTCAGCCTGATACTCTTGTGTGGGGCCTGACGGCTGATGGGGAGTATTCAGTCAAGTCAGGGTCCATGTTAGCTCAGGGTCTTCATAACCCGAATTTTGAAAAAGTTGAATTTGCTTGGCTTTGGAAGCTTCATGTTCCTCCCAAAATCAAAAACTTTTTATGGAAAGCTTGTCATGATGGGCTTCCTACAAAAGATAGACTTGAAAAGTGTAAGGTCTTTCTTCCTCAGCAATGCGTGTTATGTAGTAATGCTCCTGAATCTCTTTCTCACCTTTGTTTTGAATGTCCCTTCAATTTAGATGTTTTTGAATGTCTTCATGACAATGGTGCTTGGCCAAAACTCCCTCAAGAGGTCAATTTTTCTAGTCAGTTTTCTTTTCGTTATTGGATAGATTATTGCCATTCTGAGCTCTCTTTGGAAGTAATCAAAAAGTTTTCTTTTGTGTGGTGGTTTATCTGGTTCTATAGAAATAGAGTGATTTTCAATGATGAAGGCATTTCCCTTCGTCGTGCTAGTTTCCAAATTAATAGTTTTTTTGCTCAGTGGGCTAAAGAGGAATGTGAGGTAGGGGACTTATCCTCTACTTCTTCTTCTTCTCTCAAGAAGAATCTCTCCCCGATTCCTCGAGCGGGTACTAATCTCATTTGGTCCCCTCCTCCTTCCAATTTTTGCAAGCTAAATTTTGATGGTTCTAAACTTAGTAATGGTAATGCTTCCTTAGGTTTTGTGATCAGAAATAGTGATGGAAAATTTCTTTTAGCTAGTGCGAAGTCTCTGAGTTCTCATGTTTTTATTATTCAAGCTGAGGCTTGGGCTCTTAGTGAAGGCATTAAGGGAGCCTCTTTCCTTAATATCTCTCATCTCATTGTAGAAGGCGATAATTTAGGGGTCATCAATTCTATGAAGAATTCTTGGCGTATTCCATGGGAGATTTCTAACATTGTTAAAGATGCAGGTACAGATGCTCTTCGGTTCCAGGTGTGCGAGTTTCGTCACACGCTTTCGTGAAGCTAACAAGTGCCGATTTCATGGCGAGGAAGGCGCATGACTACCCTTCTCTCGTTATATTGGTTTCCTCCTTATTGTATGGATTTCTCCCTTATCATCCGAAAGGATGTTTTAAGCGCCCCGGATTAGGGTGTTAGCCCTTTCTTCTCCTTATAAAAAAAAAATATTCAATGGACAAGTTTAATTCATGATCTTACTTGTACCCAGTACCCTCACCCCCAAACTTGTCCTTTGATTCATTGTTCTTTCAAAGACTTATTGGTAGCTTCTTTCGTCTTTTACAAGATATAAGCTTAAAATCCACCTACAGGCCGCTGCAATCAAAAATGGATTTCAGGTCTCAACTCTACTGCATGACTTTTGTTTTATTGTTGATTTTACCTTAACCAAGTTCAAAGTTTTTCTCAAGCATGTTAAACAATCGGATGCCATCGCATCTGTTTCAGATTCAACGTTCAACTAACCATCAGGAGGCATGGTTGAATCTGGCTCGTCACAAGAAGCAAAACATATAATTATGTTTGTAAACAAACTGTAAAAGAAAATTTTGGTGTAACCAAGTAGTTTCTTTAAATTAACCATATATGACACAATATTATGCAATCTTGTCAGCCATGTACAATGACAGCCATTATACTTCGTCAAATTAACTTCAAACATGAAGTCATAAAAAAATTAAAGCGATCTAAAGGAGATTTTCAACAAGAACAACATTATACCTAAAACGAGAGTGAGATCTTAAGGGAGACCTCGAAAGAGATCTAGTATAAGAGTGAGATCTTGACTCATACTCCTCAAATATTCCTTTATCCGCAGGCACAAAAATTAATGTGATCGGAAGTCAGCAGACGCAAAGGAAAATATATAGCAAAATTTAGCAAGTCAGTTCATTAGCTTCCAAACCCAACTCAAATGATACGTATAATACTTCATGTGTGACCCTATAAATTCAATAACGGATCGGAAGCGGTTTCCAACTATGTGTTCCGATCATAATCCCATATTTTTTTGAAAAAAAGTAATATAAATTACAATAACTTCTTTCTCACACCTGCATTCCTAAGACTAACCTACCCTAAATGTCACCCCCAAACCCCCTCGATGAGAATTGAAACCACAACCTGAGGGTGGAAGATGACAGCGCTTACCATCCTTAGCTTCTATTTCCTCATTCTTGTATTATCATATATATAACAATTCCATATGCTTACAATAAGGCCACTCTGATGATGATGACCCTATGATGATGAATAAAATTCTAACACGACGAAATAAAATTCTTCTTTGTGGTAATTGTATGATGAAGAATCGAATTAAAATATAATCCTTGTTTATTCGCTAAATCATGCAACAATTTATAAGAATATACATCTTTCAACCATAGTATTTGATAGGAAACTTCTTTATTTGATTGTATAGATTGTATACAAGATTCAGATACAGATTGCAAAATTACATATATACTAATAAAGAAGCAATGAACTATGTTTTATGAAGAAATTGTGAAATACCAAACACTTAATTAATTAGTATGAGGTGAGAAAAAGAAGCCAAACTCCAAACTCCCACCAAGGGAGAAAAAAACCTAAGAATTGTGTAGAAAATCCCAAAACAAATAGTGTTAGATTGTGGGAAAACTCCTTGAGTTTGGAGTGATTCTATTGAGGGGGATTGTGGGTCGGGTGTTATACAAACTAAGCAGGTTCCCAACACTAACGGCACATAACAAGACATGGCATCCTTGTACACATCCGCTTTGAAATTCTGGTGGTCTTAAACTAATTATTTATGTAATACCCCTCATGATTGCTTTAAAGGGGTTTAGCAGGCTAAACATTCCAACAAGATGCATCTTTCTTTTAGGGAGCTCATTTCCTTAGTTACTCCATAGTTAAGCGTGCTTGGCTGGGAGTAGTCCAGGGATGGGTGACCTCTTGGGAAGTTTCTCATGGTGAGCATGAGTGAGGACAAAATGCGCCGGAAGAATTTGTGTTGGTTCTTGAGGACAGTTGTTGGCCTTAGATGCGCATTGGTGACGATATACTCGACTCCGTATGGGTCGGGGTGTTACAAATGGTATCAGAGCAACCCTGCGACCGCGTGTTGGGGCGACCTTAAGGCCGTCAGACCGAATGTTAGGATTCTGGGGCTGCATTGTCATAAGGAGTGACCCAAAGGTCGTCAGGCCGAATATCTGGAGTCTCCGGCGATCAGTTTCCAGGCTGGGGCGACCCATAGGCCGTATGCCGAATATGTGGAGTCCTCAGGCGCAACGAGGGCGTTGCTGTTCTCAAGTGGGGGTGTATGTAATACCCCTCATGATTGCTTTAAAGGGATTTAGCAGGCTACTCATTCCAACAAGATGCATCTTTCTTTTAGGGAGCTCATTTCATTAGTTACTCCACAGTTCAGCGTGCTTGGCTGAGAGTAGTCCAGGGATGGGTGACCTCATGGGAAGTTTCTCAGGTGCGCATGAGTGAGGATAAAATGCGCCGGAAGAACTTGTGTTGGTTACTGAG
Organism: Beta corolliflora; assembly: GCA_947648045.1. NCBI lineage: Eukaryota > Viridiplantae > Streptophyta > Magnoliopsida > Caryophyllales > Amaranthaceae > Beta > Beta corolliflora. The sequence goes on from CANSZD010004044.1 coordinate 31,397, forward strand.
GACAATTGTTGGCCTTGGATGCGCATTGGTGACGATATACTCGACTCCGTATGGGTCGGGGTGTTACATCAAATATATAGGGTTTACAATCTCCTAGTCCTTACATAGTTAGGAAACTATACAAAGTAGTGAGAAAATATTATCCTGATATTATTCTCCATCACACCCCTGCAGTCATAGCGGAAGGAGGACGGACACTAAGACTGGATTTAAAATCCAAAAAGAGTTGCCTGGGAAGTCCTTTTGTGAAAATATCTGCAAATTGATACCTAGCAGGCACATGTAAAACACGAACTTGTCCTAAAGCAACCTTTTCCCGAACAAAGTGAATATCCAACTCAACATGTTTGGTGCGCTGATGCTGAATAGGATTACTGGACAAATAAATGACACTGTTATTATCACAATAGACAAGCGTAGCCTGACGAAGAGGACAATGCAACTCTAGTAATAAGTTGCGCAACCAACAAGATTTAGCTACAACATATGCGACGCCTCGATATTCTGCCTCTGCGCTAGATCTAGAAAGAGTAGCCTGACGCTGAGAAGACCAGGAAATAAGGTTGTCCCCTAAAAAACAACAATATTCGGAAGTAGAATGGTGAGTGTCAGGGTACCCACCCCAATCAGCATGAGTATAAGTGATCAGATGCAGCGACGAAGAAGGATATAAATGTAACTCATAATCAATAGTGCCCTGAATGTAGCGCATGATCCTTTTAATGCATCATAAAGAGATCTAGAGACCATAAGATCGTGCATAAACAGACATACCTGCTGAACAACATAAAAAATATCAGGACGCATATGCAAGACTACGATATAAGGTAGGATCATGAAAACGTGGGCCAGCATCTGCACTAAGTTTAGACTTAGTGTCCACAGGAGTAGCTGCAGGCTCACAACTAGCCATGCCTGCACGTTCTAAAATTTCCTGTGCATATTTTTGTTGAGACAAAAGCATGTAAGATACTGGAGTCCTGGTGACAGTAATACCCAGAAAATAACTCAAGGGGCCCAAATCAGACATAGGGAACTCAGTTTTAAGCTAAGCAATGATGTGTTCCCATAACGCATCAGAGGAAGTGATTAAGAGAATATCATCAATATATCGAAGTAAATATGCCGTGTTAGATCTGTGATGAAAAGTGAAGAGAGAGTTGTCACTCTGTGTAATAATGTCACTCTGTGTAATAATGAACCCCAAACGTAGAATTGTGTAGAAAATCCCAAAACAAATACAAATAGGAAAATTATTATTAACTGAAAAAGAAAAAAAAACTAGTAATTAGAAGAAGATCTTTAGAGCTACCATCATCGATAAGGATGCTGCCAACCATAAATTAACTAAAAAACTATAATTATATAAAGGAGAGAGAATTGACGGAAGCGATTGCCAATTTTTTTTAGCATTTGACCTTAATAGATAAATTGATAGTCTGAAACTCCAAGTTATGCATTAAAAAACCTAAAAATTAAAATGTTACAAGTAATAAAAAAAAGAAAAAAAATTGATTGTAATAATGCAAATTTTGGTCGGTTCGCTACATTTAATCCCACCTTTTGAGTTTTTTAGAATAATCCCAGCTCTGGGGGATAGCTTCTCAAAATAATATGTACACTTATTTTTTTGTCATCACCAATCCGTTTTGGGTCTATTGTATGAAACAAAAATAAAAGTTCGGATTATTTTGATAAGATATCCTCCAAAGTTGGGATTATTTTAAAATAATTAAAAGGTGTCATAAAATTCACTGAACATTAAAATTATTTTTTCCTAAAAAAAAGGAAAAAAAATATAATTTTAGCCCATTGTAAAATTGGAAAGGTTGCGATAAAGAAAATATACATAAGACGAAATATCTGATAGCTGTCATAATATTTTTTTTTTGACAAGACAAGACATAATACTTCAAAATTAAAGTATTCGAGTATTTGCCCAATTGCTAAATTTGATAGTTAGATTTCCACAAGTCAAGTTGGTGGAACAAAGGACAAAAGTGGTGACCCAAGAAATAGAAATGAAAAGAAATAGAGAAACAAGATTGCGGTAAGATGCATGAATGGGAATTGATCAATCTTATAGTGGAGCTTTCATTAATAGCCACTAGTCCACTATTCATTAAACCTCGTCATGTATTACTGTATTAGTACTCAATCATTGGAATTCTATTCTTTTTCTATTCGTTTCCTCCGTATCTTAATTTGGTTTTCTTTGTCAAAAAAATTGAAGAGATCAATTAGTTGCGCACAGTCGTTGAACACTAGATTCTCATATTAGGTTTATTTAGTAATTAGTAGTACTATAGTTGTTACCTTGTTTATGCCAAAAAAAAATAGTAGTACTTGTTGTATTTTTTTTGTTGAATTTTTTTTTTGATCCATATGAGCCACGAAGGCAGTACAAATTACAAAGAAGGGGAGGGGGGATTCGAACCTGTGACCTATCGTTCACAGCACCTCAATCTTAACCAATAGGCGCTCCACCATCGGTGCAGGCGCCTAACATAGACGCCTGCACCGGTGGTGGGGCGTCCATATTAGACGCCTCACCATATTTTTCAAAAAAAAAAATTCAATTTTTTTCTCAATAATGAAATGGGTTTTGAAGAAATTGATACTGGGTCTTCCTCAAAATCGCTCAATTTCTACAGTTTCTGGTTCAATTGTAGGAAGAGGAAGAGGAAGAGGGAAGAGGAGAGAGAAACTCATCCACTCCATGAACTTGAAGGGATTTCACTATAATGCAATTCTTGGGTTTTTTCACGTTCATGGGTTTTTACCCAACTTAGAGAATTTGAAGGAGATGTTTGAACAGTGATTTCAGAAGAAGATCAGAAGATGAACAGTGATTTTCAGAATGAAGAGAAACCGAAAAGATGATAAAACAGAGGTGTAATGAAAAGAAAAGGTAAGGTACAAAATACAGTATAAAAATACTATGTATCTAGGGCATTAGTAAATATCTAGGGCGTAGAATAGTAAAATCCTTTAAAAATTGCTAAGAGCACCAACATCAATACAATTCTCAAATATTACTCTGGAACCCATTTTTAACTTTCTCTCTCTTCAAGATCACCCCTTTAAAAATTATTAACAATGGTATGACTCTCTAATAAGCTCTCCAATTTATTATTATCTTTAATTCCTATTTTTTTTAGTATTTTCGATGACATGTGTCATCATATTATGTCAAGAGCATGTTCTCTCAATACTTTTGGGGTAGAACATGTTCTCTCAGTACTTGTTGAATATAGTATTAACTGTTTCGTGTCCCACTCATTCTGTTGGATGAAAATACAATAAATCAATAAATAAAAGAAAACAAATTTATTAGCTTTGTAACCTAGGTTGTATGGCTTGTGTAAAGTTATGTTATGTATTGACATAAGTCATACTAACATTACCCCTCAAAAAAAAAAGTCATACTAATATTATGTAGGACACTCTAAATGACATGTCCTTTATTGTTCATAATTTTGGAGCATTCAATGTTGCCTTTTCATAATTAGACATTATGCGAAACTTTTTTTTCAAAATAAAATGATTACCTAAGTGAAAAGATGGTAAATTCATGAACACTTTTTTATAAAATTTAGTTTTACAATAGGGCATTTGGAATAGAAGAAAACTAAGTACTCCTTATTGATGTTCCTAGTTTAACTTACACATTTGTCAATGCACATCTTTAACTATTAATATATGTAATTACATATTAATTTAAATTAATCTCTCCATTTCCTTTTATCTTCTCATTTGGAATCTTGACACTATTCACATAGAGAAAATCTTCTAAATTTTCTCAATATATAAGAAAGATATAGTCATGTGGGTCTTATTTCATACGTCTCAATGAGTATTTTATTAATATTTAATCATTATAATTATTACTAATATGCAATGAAAGATATCTATAATCAAAGAAGTGCATTGGCAAATACGCAAGTAAAAAAACAGGAAGAACAAAAGAGAACGTATGGAATATAAAATTTTGATATTATTAAGGTACTCATTGAGACGATTCAAATAAGACTCTACATGATTATGTTTTTTCTTATATATTGAAAAATATTTAGAAGATTCTATTTAATTATAAATAGTGCCAATATTTCAAATAGGAACATCCATATGGAACGGATGAAATACTTTTTTTAGGGAGGAACAAAGTAAAAAAAAAAAAATTTAATACAAATCTTGAGTCCATGTCCTTTACTTACGGCAACGATAGTGTTTCTCTTTATTTGTCTTCATTTCTATATTTATTGAGATACGTCTCTACCAAGACCATCAATACAAATATATTAAGAAGTGTTCTTAAGCAAGTCTACATGCCACGTGACACTCTCCCTTTAGTTGATTCATTCCATGTCATTGTCATATAAAAAAAAATTAGAAACGTGCTTCATATAAGAGTCGACCACGTGACATCAAGTTAATATACTAAAATTCTAACCAATAAGTTATGCAATATTAGATGATATTTTTTAACATGAAAATTTTAATAATATAACCCAGGGCATTGTCCGGGACTAAAAACTAGTTTCATAATTGTATTAAGAACCGCACTTTCACCGTTAAGTACTATCATTTATGAGTTCATTCTTTATAAATTGTATGTTTTGTTTTTCGAGTGGATACATACATGATAAGATAAATTTTGGTGTCTTCATTCTATCCTCAATTTATGGCATACTTTTCATGTTTTTTCGTCGATATTATATCACCAAAAAAAAGTTCCTTATCTCTTAGTTATGGTTAAGTAAATATTGTTCATCAACCAACACAGAAATTTATTTTGAATTCATTTCACATTTAGATATTATAATGATTTATGGAGTACTTATATGAATAATTTAATATGATTTGTTGCGGAGGGACACTATATAAATTTGCCTAAAAGTCTTGTTTTAAATTGGGTGTTTTATATATATATATTTTTTTTTGACATCGAGAAAATTTGCAATAATTAAAATCGCAAGTACAACCTATTGCTAATACATCCAAACATAAAACAAGTAAACATAAACTAAAGTGAGCTCTACTAGCTCTTACAACCGACATAAAACAAAACAAACTAAGCATTACAAACCGAGGCACTATGCAGATGGTATGACGGATTCCACGTACGGAACTTCCTTGGGGCGAACGTTGGTGGAGATGCCTCTTGTGCCTTGCAACTGAATACCCTCTGAAATGTGATGGATATTGTCGTGAGATAGAACCAAATCGATCTTCGAAAAAGGATTGCCAAATCTGTTCTTGTGGAACTACCAGTTCACAAGACACTAAATCTCACGCCCATTTAGATGAGAAGTCTTCCTGGGATTCTTAAGATGAAATTACTACTGAAGTCACTTTCTTTCGTGACTCTGTACCCTGCACATAGGGTATCATGAGTTTTGCCTCAAGAGGCAGAAACTCGGCATTTGTGGAGGTTGAAACTTGCCCCAATTTAAATTGAAGGGCCTCCCACGAGATGCGTTTTAGGAGTCATCACAGAAACATAAGGTGATATGAATTGCTTGAATTCATCCCCCGACCACTTGATCCGAATATCACAACTGGAACTTACAATCCCGAACAAAGAAGATCGAAAGACGACGGAATTAGGTTCGAACCGAACCCGAGAACGAGGGATCTTGAATTGGATAAATACCTCTCGTTCTCCGCCAACACATAGATACCTAGAGTTCTACCTATCCACGCATGGTAAAATCTAGGATGTACTACAATAGTGATCCGATTTTCTATATCATTTCTTATCATAGAAGAACCGAGATCTACCTAGCAAAACAAGCACACATGAACCAAGGCAAAACCGTATCCAATTGACCCATAAACCATCCCAAAAACTAACAATTCCATGCCATTCTTCGCTGAACCTGCTAGAGGTTGCGCCACTATACCGAATTTGTTGGGGTTTCATCCCCAACTCATCATGAGGGTTAGCAAAAGGAACCGAGACCAAGGAGGTAGTACCACAACCAAGGAAAAGGGAAAGGGGAGGGGAACCAACTGACCACTAAGACCTAAAATTAACGGGGAAGGGGAAAGCTACACTACACGGGGGAGGGGGAGGGGGGGCCCGACAACCGGGGGGAGGGGGAGGGGGGGCCCGACAACCGGGACCGGGGAGGGGGGAGGGGAAGGGGTAGCCCGACAACTATGGGGGAAGGGGAGATCGACACAACGACTAGGGTGGAACCACTTGGTCGATGACTTCGAACAGGGGAAAGGGGACTAAGACCACTAGAGTTTGCTACCGGTAACCACGAGCAGGTAGGACTACTACCGCCGACAGACGCGAACAGAAGATCTAGACTGACTGGGGAGGGGGGAAGACGGGGGAAGGGAACTAGACTCGCAGGGAACTAGACGACGCTTAGACTAACTAAAAAACGAGCAGCAGGCTCCCCGGTGACCGGGTCGGCGACGCGCTCGGAGTCGGCCACCGCCGAGCCTGGTTGGGCGACGGTGCGCTTTAGGGTTTGTGGCTTTAGTTTCGCTTTTTGAGAGAAAAGTAGGGTTGAGAGAGAGTTTCTTGATTCGGTAATTGGGTGTTTTATTGAAGTATATTGCAAGTAGAATTCAATGACATAGAAATTATAATACTAAATTGCATATCCTAGTTATAGTTAGTTTGTACTTCCGTCTTGCAACATTTCACATATTGGTAACTTGCATATTGCTTCTAACTTTGACATTTTTTGTAATGTATATTCTCTCTTACTCTATCTTAGCACATGGGGTTTTCTCTCTCTTAAATTCTTATGTCATGCTCCAATAATAGAAGTAAAAAGGACGAGAGTTGTATAATATAATAATCACAAACTCCATTTTTTTTATCTAATACTCCCATATTATAATTTTTTGATATTAAAATTCTTCCTCTATTTTTTTATGCAATGAAAGTTTTTTTCACACAAACATAACCAAGAAGAGGACAGAGGGTATGGTGTTAAAATGTACATATCTAATTAACAAAGTGTTTGCCCCCACTGTCAAAGTATCTGCCCGCAAACTCAAATCGGGTTAACCTGGGAGAGGTTCCGGTCTGGCAGGGCCTTTCATCTTACCGGGGGGCCAAAAAAAATCATCATAACAAATAAATTAATAAAGCTAAATACTCTTGGGGCTTTCTATTTCTACAAGAAGATTTGGCAACCTCAATATTCAGCCAAAGTGGAAAGTGTTTCTATGGAAATTAAGCTATAATATCTTGGCGCATAAAATCAATTTGGTTGCAAAGGGTATTATTACAAACTATGCTTGCCCTTTTTGCAATAATGATGATGAGGATGATATTCATCTCTTTCGTTCCTGTCCCATAATCCAAAGAATTTAGAGTTATACCTCTTTAGCTTTTCACTCAAACATAGATGAATCCATTTCTATGAAAGAGTGGATTATTTCCTATATCATACGCTTTGCTAGTGAGGATGATAAAGGTGGTCCTAAAATTGCTTTATTCATTGCTACTATATGGGGTATATGGCTTGCAAGAAACAATCACATCTTTCGAGATGATAGTTGTTCTAAGATTCAAGTGCGAATCTCCATTGCAAATTCCTATGCTCAGCATGAATGGTTTTTGGATTTCCAGTCAAAACAATTAAGATTTCTTCATACTCCTGAAAGGAATGCTCTTTCTGCCCCGGGATTTCTTTCAGTCCACCTGGGTAGGTCTGATCGTGGCTTCTCAGTCACTAATATTGAAGTAGATAGCTCTTGGGCTAAAAATTCCCTTCAAGCGGGTGCAGGTTGGAAGGTGGTTTTTCTGCGCTTCCTGCTGAGGAGATTAGTAGTGGTATCTCTTTTCTTGCTATTTCTGCTTTATAAGCAGAACTTCTAGCGTGTCTTCATTGTATTCAATGGGCTATTCGAAAAGGTTTTAGTTCTATAAAAATCCTAACTGATTCTATAGGGGTCATTCAAGGATTATAGAATCCTGGTTCTTCCAACTTCAATCTTCATTGGACTATTAATCATATCATTGAGCTTCAAGGATTGTTATTATTCTGTTATCTTTGCAAAGTTCCGTGTCAGCAGATTATGGGAGCCCATTTCTTAGCTAATCAATTTCGGTGTACTATGTAATGTTAGTTTTTATTCTAGTTAGATGAATCTAGTGTAAAAAAAAAAACTAATTGAGCCAAGCCACCAAACCACCACCTTGCCACCAGCTAACTAACTGAAGCCACACCCAGCCTGAAAACAACAACCTAAAAATTAATTAAGAATAGAAAGTTAGTAAAGGGTGGTGTTGGAGGCTTGATGGTGACAACGGTGGTGGTGAACAAACTTGGGGTCGGGATTGTGGGGTGACTAATTAGCAGGGGTGTTGGGGAGAGTGGATGAAAAGAGAGAGAATGACATGTGAGGGGTGGATGATTAATTGTTGTGGTTAGTTGATTATAAATGTGACATGTTAGTATGGTGAAGTATCCATTTTGATCGGGCTTGGTTGCGTTTGTTTGTGATATTTCCAGAAAAAGATAGTGTTGCATTTAAAAAGACGACGAAAGTAATTACTTAATATATATATTATAATAATATGACAGTTCTACATAACACTCCTAATGATTTTAAAAATAACCTTCATTATATATGTATTTATATATTAGATTTTATGGTTTTTCACCAGGTAACCTCGTGTAGGGGTGTGTAAAAGAGGACTGGGACCGAAATCCGGACTGGAACCAGAATGGACGGGACCGGTAGATTCCGGTGCGGTCCGCGGTCCATAGAAATTAAGGATTTCGGGTTTGTAGTCCAATCCGGTTAAAACCCGAAATTTTTCTGTCTGGATCGAAAACCCATATTCCATAATTTTTTAAAACATTTCTATGACTGTGTGTCTATGTAAGCATATCTGGTCCAGCCCAACATTCTTTTGGAAACCCAACAAAAACAGAAAACCCTAAATTCCTTCATTCTCTCAGCCTCCTTTCCTTTTCTCTCTCCTAAACCCCCATATATTCTATGATTGGCTAGCTGAGTATTTAATCATGAAATATTTATATATTTGTCCAACTTTAATCTAACACTTAAAAAGTGATTTTTTTCTAGATAGATTAATGTTAATGTTTTTGAACATACATTAACTTTCTCAAGAGGTCAATAATAGATTCACATTCTTGCAATGTAAGATTTATTCATATTTTATATACTTCCTCCATCCCACAATACTCTTGACACTTATCAGGGCACCTATTTTCAGATGATAAGTTGTTGTTTGATTATCAATTGTTATTTTATTGAAAATGTAGATGTGATAGGAGTTAGTAGGTGATAAAAGTTGTATTATTTTATTTGGTGGAGAGAGAGAGAGTGGACCAATAGTTAGAGTTGGTTGGTAATAGAAGTGGTATTATTTATTTGGAGTAGAGAGAGTGTGGGCTAATGGTTAAAATAAAGAAGGATTAAAATAATAGTGGGTCATATCCAAAAATAGAAGTATAAAAAGTATTCTGGGACAGATGAAAAATGAAAGTGTAAAGAGTATTTTGGGACGGATGGAGTATTATGTTAAAGTTTATATATGTAAGTTATTTTGATCCTTAGTCGTTATTGCTTATGTTATATTGTAGATGGAGATCGCTCCCAATCAAAAAGGCAACCCTTCTGTTCTTCGGATCAAACTGCACACATATTATCAGATGCAGCTACCAAGATGGATATGGAAGAATTGCGCAAGTCCTTGCCTCCACAAAAGAACCTAAAAGAAAGGTGACAATACTTGGTTACAACAAAGAGTAAGAGGAAAGTAACTTATTGGTAGCATTTCGTCGAGTTCTTAGAAGATGGAAAACTATGAGCTGAATGTAAGTATTGTGAAAAAACTTTTGCTGCTGATGGTAATCTTAATGGATCAAATTAAAGAATGTTAAGAATCATTGTGAAAGATGTCTTGGTAATCCTGCTAATAAAGAAAAAGGTAAAGGAAAGCAGAGTGAGCTATTTTTTCATTCTGGGGAATGAGATAAAGATAATGTGGATGGGAAATTGAATTATGGGACTGTTAATGTGAAAGATGTTATGGAAGCATTAGTTCATATGATCAATTTATTGTTGATGAGCCTCCATTTAAGCATGTGGAAAAAGCTGGTTTTAAGCATTTGGTGCAAGTTGCTTGTCCTAGATTTCACATTTCATCTCGTACTACTATTTCTAGTGATTGTTTGCCACTTTACTTTAGCGAAAGCAAAAGCTGAAAGAAACTTTAAAGAGTTGTTAAAGAATTTGTGTGACAATTGATACTTGGACATCAATTCGAACAGTTCACTATATGTGTCTTATTGTTCACTACTTCATTGATAATGATTGGAAATTGAATAAAAAGACAATAATTTTTTTTCCAATTTCTAGTCATAAAGGTGAGGCCATTGGTAAAGCAGTTTAGGCATGCTTAGAATATTGGCGTATTGAGGAAGAGATTTTTAGAGTTACAGTTGACAATGCCAGCTCTAATGATCTTGCTTGTGCTCATTTGAAAAGAATGGTTCAACGATCAGGCTGTGTTAGTGGTGGAAAATTTCTTCATGTTAGACGCAATGCTCATATAATTAATCTCATTGTGTGGGATGGCATTAAGGAGCATGGTGTATGCATTGATAGAGTTAGAAATGCTATGAAGTATGTTAAACATTCTCCTGCAAGAATACTTAGGTTTAAAGAACTTGTTTCAAAGGTAAATATACAAAGCAATTTTTCTTTGTCATTTGATGTCCGCACTCGATGGAACTCAACCTACACAATGTTAGATACGGCTTTGAAATTTCAACGTGTCTTCAGTGGGATATTTCTTCCTGATGGGGAGGGTGTGAAGGATAATGAATGGCCTCCAAAATGTGATGATTGGAAAAAGTAGAGAGATTGGTAGTGTTTTGGAAGGGATTTTACCTTTTAACTCGTTGTATTTCAGGTTCTCTTTATGTGACCAACAGTAAAGGTTTATTTGAGATTGCTGCCATTTATGATATGTTGAACACATGGGTAAAATATTATAATTTGGATTTCCAAGCCACGGACCTTGCAATGAAAGCAAAGTATGATAAATATTGGGGAAATGTCGATAAAATGAATATGTTTATCTATATTGCTGTGATTCTTGATCCTTACTCCAAATTGTTGGTTGTTGAATTGACACTTTGTGACATGTATGAAAAAGAAAAGGACATGGAGCTTTCTAATCATGTAAAGGAATATGCTTATACTTTATTTGATGAGTGTAGAACTTTGTATTCTTCTTCTATTACTCAAAGTGAACAAAGTAGGGATTCTATGTCAATTGATTTGGATGATGATGATGATGATAACACAGGAGGGGGAGTCAATTACATGAGAAGTCTTAGAGATAGAGCAAAGAGGTTGAAAGGATCAAGTGGATACATGAGGAGTGAGTTTGAAAGGTATTTAAATGAACGATTAGGGAGTGAGCAAGAAGATGTGGATATATTATCTTGGTGGGCTCGTAATGGGCATCGTTATCCAATTATTTCACGCATGGCTCGTGAACATACTAGCCATCCCTTTGTCCACTATTGCATCTAAATCCTCTTTTAGTGTGGGAGGTCGTGATCTTGATCCATTTAGGAGCTCCTTGACTCCTAAGATAATACGTTTTATTCATGGAAAAGAAGTTACTCTATATTTTCTATATAGTTTGGATGTGTTATAATTTTTTTTCATTTTTTTGTAAGATGGTTCAAGCTCTGATTTGTACATAAGATTGGCTTAGAGCAAATGAAATGTCGGGAGTTGACGTGGAGGAAAATATAAAGGAGTTGGAGGAAATCGAGAAAGGTAATGCCATTTTATTTTTTCTTACTTCCATTTTTTCATATCTCTTAGTTTTTTATTGTAACTAGTAATCAATTGTTTTTTACATGATTAGATATACAATGTGATGATTTGACGATGATCTAGTTCTTGTGAATTCCTTTATATGATGGAAATTGGAGGAAGAAGAAAACCTTGAAGATTTGTGATCGCCAAGTTATTTTGAAGACATTATGTAGTTTATTAAGTTAGTATTGTCTTAAGAACTTGGACTTTTAAAGTTTTTTTTAAGTGAGGACTTTCCAATTTAACTATTATGTATTAAGTTTTGATTGTTGAAGTTATAAATTTTTGTATTGAACTTATTATTAAGTTTTGGACGAACATTGGCGCGCACAAACATCAAAACAACTCTAAGATTCAAATTTGTTGTTAAATTCGCAAAAAAAAAGTCCATTCCGATCCAAACCCAGACCGGGCCGGAATTTTTAGGTCCGGACTGAAATAATTTAGGTCCGGTCGCCGGTCCAAAAAAATTTGGGATTCCAATTCCGATCCATTCCGGTCCCGGTCCTGTCCGGCCCGGTTATGGACCGGTGCTAAGCCCTACCCTCGTGTTTTCAATAATGCACTAGGTGTCCTTGTGGTTTGGAAAATTAACATGACTTGCCCTTAAGATCAAGTCTCCGTTACAAATTTAATTCACCAAATACCCATATGGTTTTAATTACTTCCTCCATCCCAGAATAATCTGAACACTTGTTGGGACATGTAGTTTAAGGTTATAAGTTATAGTGTGGTTATTAAATGTTATTGTAAACAAAAGTAGATGTGATGGGGGTTTGTTAGGAGAAAAAAAGTTGGGTAACTTTTATCGTAAAGGTAGAGTTTAAGGCAAAGGAGTGTAAAGAAATAATAGAGTAATAGTGGAATCATGCCAAACAATGAAAGTGTTCAAACTAATTTGGGACAAACATAATATGGAAGTGTTCATACGATTTTGAGACGGAGGGAGTAGTTAGTTTTTTTATCTCCTCCTACCCTAACAAATTAGTGAAAAAACCTTTTTTCTTAGAGCTTCCATGGCAACCTGTTTGCCTCCGCCATGGCCATGGGAGCTCTTTCTCCCGCATCCTTTTTATCTCCTCTAGGATATATATAGGATTATTAGGTACACTTGTAGACACATAATTTTGTCTCCCCATTTCAGTACCCAATGATGAAACATATTGTCGTCCTAATTGATCCCGTCCAAAGGACTAGCAAATTAAAACTTTTACAATGAGGTAGTTAAATACGAGCTCATCCCACGTAGGCAATAAAAAAAACACCTACAATATGGCGACTCCACTGGCAAGGATTCAAAACTTTAATTTTCGATGAGTGAAACTCGAAAAATGCAATTCATACTTGTTTTATGCTTTTAAATGACATTACTGTTTGCATATACATGGCTATTCTTTAGAGCCACTAAAAGTTCTATGTCCTTGCCTCATTAGTGCATGTTCTATGCGTGAGGCCACCTCCTGGGGGTTCGCGCTTTGTGTCCCCAAAAAGCTTCCTGAGGGATACTGTTCGATCTTAGTCATAAGCAAACCTACCCATCCTTGGCATTGTTCTTTTGTTCCTGACTTGAGACTAGAGTGCGTCTAACATGTGGCCATTTTTTTAAGCAAAGATATGAAGCATGGGATCAATCTCTTAGTCATGGACCCTTTCAAGCCTAGACCTGACCATAATATCAAACATATATCTTGACTTTAAGTTGGAACTGTACTATTTCTTGCCTATTTGACATTATTGATTGCGTGTGTGCTATGTTGAAAAAGTTTTCCCCTCGCATTCCCCTCAAACTAGGCTAAATCATCGAAGAACGACCGATAGACTGTCGAAATATGAAAATTCGTGTCGCCCAGCATCATGTGCCAAGCGCAAGAATCTTGCGCCACACACAGGATGTTGCGTCTGACGCACAAGTTTGCGTGGCACGCGAGCCCTTACGTGTGGCGTAAGATGCTTGCGTGGAACACAAGCTACTCAGTTCATCCGCAATTCAGTTTCGACGGTTTATTCGCTGATTTTTTATTCATCTTTGCATAATCGTTCATGATCACTTTTACGTCATCTTAATCTAACAAAAATCACCTAATTCATAAATAAAAATTGATTTTTTTCATACATGTCATCTAAGATTGATTCTATCCTAAAAAGTGCATCTAGATAAGTGGTCATGATAGAGTTCAAGTCATCGTGCATCTCATTATTTCATCTTATCCATTCTAGTCAACCTATCCTATCTAACACATCTATTATATCCTATCACACCATTTTAAAAAAATAATCATTTTCAAAATCAATCATGCACTCTATTCTATTCTATAGTTTTTGAAAATATTTATTTATCATCATCCTACAACACGTTAAAAAAAAACAAATATCTTTAAAAAAATCATCATCTTTTCCAATAAAAGATAAAAACAAAAGGTTCCTTTTCAAAATTAAATTTCGAAAATTTTAAGCCCAAGTCAATCCAATCAACCCAATCCAATAAAAGATAAAAACAAAGGGTCCCTTTAAAAAACGAATTTCAAAATTTTTAATCCCAGTTCCAATCTATTTGCATTCATTTCAGTCCCATGTGCATTAAATGTATTCGGACTGGGCTTAGAATTTTCGAAACTCGTTTTGAAGGGACCCTTTGTTTTTATCTTTTATTGGGAACAGATGATAGATTTTGAAATAGAGATGTTTTTTTTCTGAAAGGGAGTGAATAGGATGGAATAGATGATATGGAAGATTTGTTAGAGATGGGATGAGAATCTAAGATGGATCGAGCTAGACATGCATGACGACTCTAGCTCTACTATGATCACTATTCTAGATGCACTTTTTCGGATAAACTCAACCTTAGATGATAAAAAATATAAAAAAAATTGATTTTTTTTATTTGAATAGGTGAGTTGTATTTTTGACAAAAGGACTCTAAGAGCGATCATGACTCTACATGAATGCAGAGGGAAAAGCGTAGAATCGACCACTACGACGACTAAATCGATAAAAACATAAGACGCAAAGGATGCGCGCGGCGCGAATCCAGTGCGTCAGGCGCGGGAGCTGTGCGCCAGGCACAACTTAATGCGTTTGGCGCACTACTCCCCGACATGTTTTTTGGCGATTTAGGCGAGGTTTTGGCTAATTCCACATAATTTCGGGCGCGACGACAAACATGAAATAATGACGGATTTCTTGACAGACTTTTTAGGACTTAAATGATAGTCGAATTGGCAATAGCATGAGACGCAAAGGTTGCGCGCCACGCAACAGTACCGTGCCGAGCACAAAGCCGAGCGCCACGCAACATAGATGCAAAAGTTCTCAACCTAAAAGTCCAGTTCTACGTTTCAACTATGGTTAGGTTTAGGTTAAGGATGAAAATGGTTCATGACTAAGTGATTGATCCCACGCTTCATATCTTTGCTTAAAAAGGTGGCCATGTGTAAGACACACTCTAGTTCTCAAGTCAGGAACAAGAGAACAATGTCATGGTTGGGTAGGTTTTCTTATGACTATGATCCAACACTATCACTCAGGAAGCTTTCGGAAGGACAAAGCACAAACCCCTGGGGGTGGGCTCACGCATAAAACATGCGCTAATAAGGCAAGGAAGATTGTCCTTATAGTGGCTTAAACAATAGCCATGCATATGCAAAACTATAATGTTATTAAAAGAATAAAACAAGTATGAATCGTATTTTTCGAGTTTCGCCCACTCATTTTTTTTAAAAAATAATTTTTTAAAATCCTCCCCAGTGGAGTCCCCAAATTGTAGGCGTGATTTTATTCACCTACGCGGGATGAGCGCGTATTTGACAACCTCATTGTAAAGGTTTTATTCAAAATGTTTTGAATTGAAAGAAGTCGCCAACAAGTCTTTAAATGAAGTCTAATAAACCTAATTGGATAGTGGGAAATCGTAGGGACAACTTAGGGACTTATCCAATGTAGATTTCCTCGTCATGACCCCATTAATGGTCAATGAACCATAGAATGAGTTCGGGGTTGAGGGTACGAACACGATCATGAACCACGTTCGCCCATTGTTGGCCTCTACTAAATATCGATTCATATCTATATTTATGCAAATAAACAACCACAAAATATTTTAACGCAATCTAATAATTAATCTATGTTGGTTCATAAAACAAACAAAAGACTAATTTTTTGTGACATGTTATTCAAGCAATCAAATTACTGGGATCCTAATCAGATTGTCAAATTATCTATTTAGGCGTTAGAACAGTTCTTTAGGTCTTTGATTAGCAATAATAATCATGTGAGGTGATGAAAGCATTAAAACATATAATCATGCATATGAATAATAATAATAATAATAATAATTTAATATAAAAAGAAATATAAAAAGAATAGAGATTAGGGAAGAATGTACATTATAGCGTTAATTGCTTGAAGATCTACATCATGACAAGTAGATTGTTTGTAAAACAAGAATTAAATTGGAATTGACCCTCAGGAATTACACCTTTGTCGCCTGGGTCTTATGCAACGATCTTCAGGATGAGCAATCTTGAAGCTTGAAATAAGAAATTCGAAGGTATGAATGTGTTTGAATGTGTTTTAATATGACTTTGCACTAGTGGAAAAAAGTTCAACCGCTCTCGTCAATATAGGCCTTACAGATCCGGTTTTTGGTCTGGTGCAGTTGGGCTCGGAGCGGTTGACAAAAGTCAACTGATCCGGTTTTTGACTAAAACCGGATCAGCTGTGTTTGAATGAAAAAAAAAAAAAGCGTGCGTCCAGGTATAAGGCAGAAAATTTGTGTTTAACAATTACAAGCGAAATATACGAAAATGTTATAATCATTACAGAAATAAAAGCGAGTAAAAATATACACAATAATAAACAAACGAAAATTACAAACCAAATATAAGGAACTAAATATACACAATAAAAAACAAAAATGAAATAACCCTTAATCTGGAATTACCAACGAAGATAAATAAACGAAAAAAATAATTAAGTCTAATTACAAAGAAATAACGAAATAAATTTGACCATAGATCTGAAATTACAAACAAAAAAAATAACTCATTGATCTGGAATTACAAACGAGATTACAATAACGAAAAATCTTAGTAATTAAAAGGAAAAACCTCAAACTCGTTTTCATGGCATTAAAACGAAAGAACGAGGAGGCGAGCAAAAAAATAATAAAATGAAAGCAGATCTTTAGAAATTAAAATATATTACAAAAAAAAATTAAAAAAACGAAAACCCTAACCCTAACTAACGTGCCTGAGAGACGAAGAAGAGTGAGCGACGTCGGCGTTGGTGAGTCGAGCCACGGGCGAGGAAGAAAACCCTAACGTGGGTGGGATATTCTCGAACTCCAAAGATTGTTTGTGGGGTGCGACGACAGCGAGGCTCGGTTATTGTTCATGGGTGCGACGACGGCGTGGCTCGGTGGTTGTTCATGGGTGCGAGAGAGGAGATTAGACAGAGCAACCACTGATGGCTGCGACGACAGTGAGTGTGAGAGAGGAAGAGAGAGGGGGGTAGTGAGAGAGAAACGACGGTTGGTGAGAGAGGAGATTAGGGTGAGTGGCGGTGATTTATGGATGGTGGTGAATTAGGGGAGTGAGGCGCATAAAGAATGAGATTAATGAGAGAGGAGAGAGGGACAGAGGGGTCATTAAACAATAAGAAACGTGACAGGCACTAGTGGGCTTCCTCTCAATCGCCGGGAAACGTTGGGCCTTTGTATTCTTGGGCCATTAGCCGATCCGGTTTGGTGAACCGGATCAGTGAACAGAAAATCGGATCCGTATTCTCGTTAACTGATCCGGTTCACTAAGGGACCGGATCCGTTACTTAGCCCAGACTTTGAGCCCCAAAAGTTTGACGATTTACGGATCCCGGATATGTTGTGTTGTGTAATATAACGTTTTTTCCACTAGTGTTGAGTTTTTGTTATTAGGGATGTCGAGGTATTAAGGCGTAGGAAAGCATTGTCAAAAGTCGTTCGAAGAAACAAGGTATTTATAGGCAAAGGAAACTAAAAACGAATCGAAAAGATAAAATAAAACTGTGCGCCTGGCGCACCGCTTTGCGCTGACGCACACCCGTGCGCCAGACGCACTTGCTTTCTCGGCTCATTTTTTATTGTTTTGAGATTTTTTTTTATCCCTTGATAAAATATAACCTTTGAATCCGAAATCAGCTATCTTTAGGAATAAAAATTTGATTTTCTAAATGTCCTTTACAAATTAATTATCAAGAATAATTAATACTAAAATATTAAAGTACAATTAATCTTCAGGAATAATTAATTGGACCTTTAAAATTGGGCTTGAATTTAATAAATAGACTCTATATTTTCGAAATGCTTTTGGGCTTAGCTCGTTCGATTGCTCTTCCTTTGGGCCGTACCAATTAGGACGACAATATGTTTCATCATTGGGTACTCAATGGGGAGACACGATTTTGTGTCTACACTATGTCAAACCCATGCAGGCCCAATCTAAGTCTAATCCCAGTTAAGGAAGGTGAGTTGAAGGAGAAGAAGAAAAAAGCGGTTGATGAGTCCGCTTTAAGGCCCCATAAAGACCCTCTTCTTGACTTGGCATTGGAGAGTTTGAGAGACCAGTGCAAGTATATGTACAACTTATTTAGCAACCGACCCTCATATATGCCTTTTAGTTTACGAGTTTAGAGGGGTACTATTTTCAACTATGAGAGATATCACAACATTCTTGTCTCGTAACTAGATGTTTTTCAACTTTTCATGGGAGCATGGCTTAATACTTCCATTTTGCAAGTTTTCAAGATATGAGATTTCTCAAGCTCTAAACTAACATTGATATTTATCTTTATTATTGTATTTCCTAAGTATAAGTATTTGGAGTGTAGGGAGTTGCAAGATTGGTCTGATGAGCATGGAGAGGGTAGCATTGCTTTCATATGTCCGAGTATGATTTCGGCGGCCATGATATACAATTCTCTAGATGTCATGATCAACTACATGTCAAATTCAATGAAGAACAATTAAAAATTGTGTCTTATCCTATGCCCCTATCATGAGAAGTATGCAAGTTAAATTAATCTTCACTTTGTTTATTTTGTATAAACTTGTGGTTATATGGACATCACATTTTGCTTGTCATGCCTCAGGGAACACCGGATTCTGCTTGTGCTTTTTCTATTTAAGAAAGAGGTATATATATTTGATTCGCTCAAGAAAAAGAGGCCCTTAGTTATCAAGCTAAGTTACAAATGAATATGTAAGTTCATAATAATTAAACATGTTGATTATTTTACATGTACTTTATGATATTTTAAATAAACTATAAGTGTTTATAATAATTGTTAAAAAATTATATACTTAGTGCATTTGATAGTTAGCGCCTTGAAGGATGTAATAGTGGAACTACATTGTCTTGGAGGTCGGCACAAGTATAATTGTAGGCGTGGATTTTTATTCCTTTAAGCCTACACGCGGTGTGAGCGCGTTTATTTGACTATCCTATTGTTAAGGTTTTATTAAAAATACGTTTTTGAAGTCGCCAATAATTCTTTAAAGGAAGAATCATAAACCTAATTGGATATTGAAACGGAAGGGACATCTTAGGGACTTATCCAATGTAGATTTTCCCATCATGACTCCATAGATGGTCAGGAACCAAAAATTGAGTTCGGGGGTGAGGGTACGATATAGTCAGGAACTATATTGCCCATTGTTAGCCTCTACTAAATATCGATTCATTACAGATTTTATGCAAAAGAATAATCGAATAATGTTTTAAGCACCCTCAAAATATTTAGTCTAAGTTGGTTCAAGAAACACATAAAAGACTATTTTTTTAGTGACAAGTGATTTAACAATCAGATTACTGGGTTCCTAGCAGGTTGCCCAAATTATCTGAATTAGTTAGAACAATTCTTTAGGTCTTGTTTAGCAATAAATACAAGGTGATAAATATTGCAATCAGGCACATAAAAAATAATATGTTCATGAAAATAAATAAAAATTAGAAAAAAAAATATATCGGGAGTTAGTATAATACGTACAATACTTACAAATACGGTAAGACGTTAATAATCTACATCAAAATAAATAAATGAATAAATAAAATAAATAAAGGTGGTTAATTTAGTTGACCTCGTAAATTATACCAATCGTCCTAATCGTTGATTTGTACGAAAGTCGAACGAGTCTTGAAAAACAAATTGCGTTGTATTTGTAATATTGTCGTGGGTATAAAGTTTGTTATTTGCTTTAGAAATCCCAAGGTTACAGTAGGTATTCGAAGATGATGGATTGGTATAGTTGTTGTAGTTTCGTATAATATGTGTAGGTGATTATGAGTGATGATGTGGCGTGATGATGAGATTAGATGATGATGCTAGGCGTGAGTGAGGGAATTTTACTGGTTGATGAATGATGATTATGATGCGGCGAATCAGGTGAGTTAGAATAATAAGGTGCTTTGGAGTGGTGATGCAGGATTTTACTGGATGGTGAGGCCACCAATACAATTTCAAAATGTGTTTTCAACCGCGGTTGCGGAAATGGTTGCAGGAGTTGGAACGGATGAGTTGATCGCAGACTACATCGCAATTGTCGTTGCATGATTTTTATTTTAAATTTTTTTAAGTGCTACGAAATTTTGTACTAAGTATCGTGAAACACGATTCTTTATTATTTATGTTTCAAAGAAAAAAAATTCTTTAGTTATTACTTCTTCATTTTTATTTTTTCTTGCAACATTTTAAATTTTAGGAAGTTGTATATTACTTGTTGTAGGCATCTTAATTGTTATTAAATGCCACATCATTTGTTTTTTGACCCGTTAAAGACAAAAATTGAATTTTATAAATAAATGAGCATCAAGGGCAAAATACATCGACTTTCATTTGTTTATACTTAGTATTTGGTTTGGTAATCATGGAATATATCATATATCTATATGTTACATTATAAATGTATTCAAAAACAAAATAAAATAGGGCAGAATAATTTGGCCCAGGGCAAATTTTAAAAATGGCCCTAGAAATTTTCAACTTAAAATTCTAAATCTAATAATATATAGCTCTAATTGAACTTAAACAATGAGAACATTTTTACCAACAAAAAGAAAATTTAGAAACATATTTATCCTACAAATGCTTATTAGTCTTTAATTCAATTTTAATCAACAAATAAGTATATCGATCACCCTAGGACTCCTTCTCATATGTTTTTTTTTAAGGGACCTGCTCATATGTATAAAGTGATAGAATATGTAGATTGATATTGTAAATATTCTGGTATTATTATTATAATAAGATTTTCATATGCAAATCTCAGAGTTTAGGATAGAATGTAAGTCAATAATTACCCTTTATTCTAGCCTGACTTTAGCTTGTAGCCGTTGAGTCCTACCGTAGCTTGGTGGTAATAGCTTGGTAATAGCTTGTAAGTCAATAGTAGTATAACATAGCTGGTAATACTTTCTTGGTAATAGCTTGTAAGTCAATAGTAGTATAACAAGTACCAACGCATTAATTACTTTCTTTCATAAAGGTTGAACAGAAATTTCACTTTAATGGGCCTCGCCCCCACTTTCCACCTCAATCTTCACCAAAGCATTCTTTCTCTCTCTCCTTATACTCTCTCGGTTCTCAACAAATAAACAGAGTACACCATTTCTTCTTCTTCCCGCCTTCAAGTCTTCAACTATGGCGTTTTAAACTTGTTTCTTTCCTCTTCTTCCTATCTTTAGACATATGACGAGCAATAATATTTCGTTCAATTTTCAAAAAAAAAAAAAATGAACTTCGTTTTTTTCCTCCAATAATGGTGGGTCACGTGACCCACCATGACTAACAAAGGGCTCCGCCACCGCGTGCCGGGTGATTAATGATTGTGAGTGTTGTGCGTGTGCTTTTGTGGAGGGGATGGAATTGTGAGGAGGTGTGAATTGTTTGTCGAGGGATCCGGGTTTTTGGTGGATGCCGAGTGTGTTCGAGAGTTTTTTGAGCTGTTAGTCGTGGAAAGTGAGTGTTGTTAGGGAGGAGATATTATATAGGTTTAGGTTGTTGAGTTGTAATAGGTTTTTAAAAGATAATAGGGTTCTAAAAGATTTTTTTATTAAAAAAGATTTTAGAAATAGTTAATAAGAGATATTTAAAAACACTTTGGGAAATGATTATTTTTTATAATAGATATTTTTATTAATAAAACTACTTAATAAAATTAATTAATTCTATTAATTAAATTGGACTAGAAAAGGTGTTTTAAAATGGGCTTTCATAAAACTATTTTTAAAAGGTTTTCAAAGATGGGCCTTAAAAAAAATTATTTTAAAACGTTTTAGGAAATGGGCTTAGTAAAACTAGTTATAAAAAAGGTTTTCGGAAATGAGTTAATAAAATGAGTTAGAAAATGGTTTTGGGCTTAAAATGTTTTATTTTAGACTCGTTCTTTATTCTTTCCTCAATCCCGGACCAATTGAGCCGGGTATTAGTCATCATAGGGTACTAAATGGGGAGACACGATTATGTGTCTATAATAATTCTCATGCTTTTTGTCTTTGAACCTATGCACATTATATTTAGGCTTTTATTTGAGATTCTAATATAAATCTTAACTTTGGTGTAGTGTGCTCAACAACCCTGAGGGAGTGTGATAAGAGGTTTTTAGTGTGTCGTTAAGGCACCAAAAATCACTTTTCAAACAATATTTATATCACCTAACAACCAATTACTAAAAATGTAGTAACGGCAAGTCAAGGGTCGATCCACAGGGAAATTGGGATTAATTAAAGTCTAACAAGCTTAAATTATCTAATTATTGAATGGTATTTGGGGATGGGAGAATCATTTTGTGACAACTATTAACTAACTAAGATCAAATAAACTAGTAAATAAAAAATATGAGAATGAATATCAATAAGGGAAGCACTAGAGTTAAGGCTACTAGTATGAATCAAAATGTAAAATGATCATTAATGCAAAGGCGACAATTATGCAAGGTTTAGCTTTCCTCTAAGATACTCAAGTTCTCTTTCGAATGGTCCTCAAGAATGATCGCTTAATCAATCAACTAAATCCTCTCTCGTATGGTCTTTAGTTAATCGATTAAGAGATCCAATAAGTACGGAAAACCCCTAATAAAAGGATCCCCTTAATTTCTACCCAATATCTTGGCCTAGAAATTAAGTTGATTCATGGGGATGATAAAAGAGTTCAAAATTCGATTAAGAATATTTACAATCAAAATACGAAAGCATAAATGTTATCAATATCTATCCTAAGGTCTCAAAACACCAAGATCAATGCATAATCTTCATTAAGTCACCACAATTACATTAACAATCAATGAAAATCCTAATTCATACTTTCACCCCAAACTCTAGATAAGAGACTACTCACTAATCATGGAATCTAAGCATAAAAATCTGAAATTTATAACTAATCTTGGGTTAAACATGATTAATGAATGATTAATATGATGAAAATAAGCAATTAAGAAACTATAAACTACAAGATCTATAACTATGTAGAAACAAGAGAATAACAATGAGAATAATAAATAACAAGGTTGAAAACTTGCAATTAAATTAATCAAAGTACCTTGTAGATGTGAAAAACAACAAACTTTTATCTAGAAATTTGAAATCACAATGCTTCAATGTGTATCTCTCTAAGAGGAACCCTAATACAGATTTTCTTGTGCAGCTTTCATCGAAAGGTGCAGGCGCACCTCAGTAAGTGGTGCGGGCGCACCTAAGAAACATGTCGGGCGCACCTCTGGTTATGCTCTGGTCGGACAGTTCAACATAAAACGAGCGTAACTTCTTCGTTTTAGATCCAAATCAAGCTTATGACCAGTCTTTGGAAAGCTATTGAAACGAGATTTCCCCTCCAACTTCAATTACCTTCACCTAATTTGTGGTTAGGAAGTTATGTCCATTTGAAGTTCCCCTTACGAGATTTTATTATGTCATGTGTTCTTTTGTGCGTGGGACATGGGGCATGGTGTGAACGCATCATTTCTCAACTTAGGATCTATTTTCATTGCTTTTTTTGCCGACTCTTGAACTTGGTCATCTTAAAAGATCCCACCTACATTAAGAACATGGCAAAACATAATGAAAGCAATTGTGCTAGAAAATCGGTAAAAAATGACCGAAAATCTAGTAAAATGTCACTTTGATCAAGAATGATCAAGTGAATGAAATTAAAGAGAAAAGGGAGAAGAAAGAGAGAAGAAAGTGGAGAAAGGGTATCAAAATAAGCTTAAAAGAGTAGTGCATTAGAAATGCACTTATCAAACTCCCCCAAGCTTAGCATTTTACTTGTCCTCAAGTAAACCAAAAATGAGAAAGAGGAAAAAAAAGAGGAGAAAAAGATACAAAAGAAAAATCGTGCAACACACTAAGCCTAAATGTTGTAAATGAAAAGCTACAAACATGACATGCAAGCTAAATGAGTTCATAACAAGATTCAGGAGACCAACCAAGAACAAGAGGAAAGATGAGTAGGAAGCACAAGATTGACTTAAGAAATCTAATCCACCGATCAACCGAGTCTTCTTGAAAAAAACTACGCTTTCTAGGTGTGATTTCTCACCCTCTCCACTTCCAAGTTCCAAGTTTGACCCCCCCAGGGATGCTCAATCATATTAGCTCGCCTCTACCACATTTTTGATGACCCTCGTTATGAGTTGTACAAAATCTCACCCGCCACTACTAAATTGACCAAGACTAATCTAGAAGTCAAAAGAGACTTTATCAAGGTTGTAAAAGGGCTAGGTTAGGGGTGAGGATATTAATTTGTGAATGTAGTGCAAAAAGGGTAAACATGAGTACAAACTAGGGGAAAAGACTCCCGGCCCCCAAGCTAGACTTAACACCAATTCAATTTGAAACCTCAAACATAACCACTTTTTCTTTTTTCTCACTTTGATTTTCAATTTTTGAACATATATTTCATTTTTCTCATCAAATTGCTCATTATTCTCTTCTTTCAACAAAAATCCAAATGAATCAATTAGAGCTTTTTTCTTTTTCTTTCGTAATTTTTTCTTTTTTTTTCATCTTTTGCAATAATACAAACACACTAACTCATTTCAACCAAAAACTTAGTATCAAAACAACTCAACACAACACAACACAAACTAGACATGTACTCCACTTTGAGGAAAGATTGCCATGACTTGTTATGAGGGTTAAGCAAAAATAGGATAGAAAGACCCCAATAATAGGTTAAGAAATGGATAATTATGCAGGTATAAAAAGCTTTTTGGCTTTTGAGCTCCTAATTCTAGCAAAAAGAAACGCTCTAAATCATTCTTCTATTTAGTTCAGTCATATGCAATCTTGCGGAGCTGAAATGCAAGTCACAAGTTATTAGGCGATCAATGGTGAGGTTGTAAATAAGTCTTGCGAGGTTTGTGGCCCTCCGTCAGGGTTCATCGCACAAAGGACAAGACAATCCAATCAACCAACTCACCTAATTCCAAAAAGACTGCCAAAAGTTACCGTTCTCAAATATCTATTAAATTTACAACAAGGCTTCCAAAACCATCAAGTCAAATGCAAGAAAGGTCTTCCAATCAAGTTATGAACACTCTTAGCAACATATCATGCATGCATGCAGCCGAACTACTCTATTGCCGGAAAAAAAGTAAGAAAAGAAAAAGAAAATCTTTTTGTTAGTTTTTTTATGCAAATCTAACATGTAAATGCACTAATATAAACCTAATTACAAAGAGGAGGAAGAAAATGTTGAGATGGAGGGAAAACATGCTAACTCCCCCAAGCTTAATACAAACTTCGTCCTCGGAGTGTAAAGCAAAGAGAAAGTAAGGGAGGAGGTAAGGGCACAAAATCAAGCAAAAATCCTAACCAAATAAGATAAGGAGAATGCTCTCGAATACCTCTCGAAAAGTGCTCTTTTAGGATCATTAGCTAGACCTTACCACTAAATAATTTGACAAATATCTCAATAGTTTGTCATAAGCATTAGCACACATTTCATAATGGATCAAATCGGTAAGGCATAAATAAAGAGCATGCACAAATTTCAATGCGTCTATATGCTTACTAAGAGATGAGAGCCGAAAACAATGAAATTTCCGAGACAATCCTGGAAAGTATGAAGAACAAACATCAAAACTCAAATAAAAAAGAAGAAAACAATGAGTTCTCCTTTTGATGGTCCTTGTAAACTTTAAGCTCGATCTCGTCCTCGATGACTTCCATTTGAGTCTTGTAAAGGTGCAAAGAGGCCAAAGGCTCTTCCAATGGTGAAACTTTGAGCAAGAGGGAATAAGATGGGGATGAAGGAAGAAACTAAGTCGAGTTTCCTTAAAAAGGAATATGAAGGGGACGAGTAGAAACAAAAGTCTCATCAACTACTTCTTCAACATTATTAGACTCTATAGTGTAAGCTTTCGCAACAAATGATTCCTCTACTATGGGATTCTCATCCAAATCCCAATCATCATCTTTATTGGTTATAGTCATGCAAGAGTAATTTTGATTATTGATAATTCAACCCAATGTTTCGATTGATTTTTTGCCAGATTCGACAATGTTTTCCATCATAGAATCACACCTCTTTAACAAGGACATATTTTCTTCGATTAAGAAACTTTCTTTGTGGGAATTAAGAATTTTAGAATAGACATGTACTTTAGATAATTTGTGATGCGATACATGCTTGACATAGTCCGCTACCACATTACTCCTAGAAAATTTACTTGAGGTATATATTGTAAATAGTTCGTTTGTAATATAGTTTGATACTTATTGAATTGTTAAGTTTATTAACTAATTAATATATTTTTTGGATTTTGCAAGAACCATACCATACTCCGTTCATAAGATCAATGAAATCAACGAACTATGGACTGAATACTTTTTAGGAAACATTGTAGCTAAGACAACTAGTTTGCAGTTTATATATATATATATATACATATATATATATACATATATACATATATACATATATATATATATATACATATATAGCTTGAACAATATTATGTGGATGTAACCTTGGTTGGTGAATCTTGCGTTAGATGTTGATTGAATAATTGATTATGTATTGAACAGGTTTTGATTATTATTACATTTATTCCCAACGATTTCTTGGGTTATCCAAAATACAAAGGAAACTCTACCGAAAGTTTCACTCGTATATTAGTGTTATTATTTATTGTTGGTTTCATTTCATTTGAAGATCTGATTTTGTGTATTATGTTTAGTTTTGCAATATAGATGGCAAAAAGAAGTAACGATTTGCGTCCAATGAAGATACAAAGACCGACGCAGAAAGCATCATTTGCGTCGGTTATTGCGCGAAGACCGATGCAAATGTATGGCCTGCAAGCACCAACCAAATCCCTGGAGATGGGCAGGGCATTAGCTATTTCCCTCAGTTCGGGTTCACAAACCAACACAGTTGGTGAGGCCTAAGGTCAGGGCAGAGGAGCCATTTGCATCGGCTTTGTCGCAAAGATCCGATGCAAAAAACGTGGTGCAAGACCTTGCTACCGGGTAGGATGTGCGTCGGTTATCTGCCCACATTCGACGCAAACATTAAATCAATTGCGTCGAAGCTCCATCCGACTCAAATTGTGTCTAGATAATTTGTGTCGAAACCTGTAGAGTCGTATCCGAAACCGACGCAAATGAGGCTCTGGGAACCAACACAAATCATGTTTTCTCTACTAGTGCTCCATAAAAGTAATGAACATCTAGCATCTAGTGTTGGATCCTAATAATGCACTGTAAAACATGATCGATGACGACAGACTTCTAATACTTCCTACAACATGAGTCAGCATCACCGATAACCCATTTAGGCAGTGTGTTCCCAATTGAAAATGGCTTAGTCTTTTATTTCCGATTTTCCAGGTTGAGTCTGAGAGTCCTTACCCTAAGGTATTTTCGTCCTTTCTCATTAAGTCTGTGTCACTCTAGGATTTCATTAATAATAGTCCAGGCATAATAATAAGTAAAAAAAAAAATTCAAAGTGCAAAAGAAGAAGAAAGCAAAAAAAAAAGCACAAAGCAAAATAAAAGTTAAAAAAAGGAAAAACCAAAGGCAACAAAAAAAAATCAAGATAAGGGGCTAACACACAAATTCCACCCCTCGTTTTGAATCCCTCAATCCATCAAAACACCTTAAAAACCATAAACCCTACATTGGTATTCTAAAAAAGAAGCCCCTTACCTTGGCCCACATCCAATTAAACCTTCATCTAAAGTCCATCAAACCTCAAAGCTTTTCAACATCTCATATCAGTTCTAACTCCTTCTTCAAAGGTATGTCCAACTCCGCTAGATTGAGACCCGAAAGGGCCTCCCCGGGCAAAAGTTAGAACACAAAAAAATTCGGATACGGAACTACGAATTGTCTGATTCCACAAGGATATGTAGGAATCCTCATCTCGAGGTCCGACCGCTTCAAAAAAAATCAAGGTCTCATGATTTGACTTTCTAGAATTCACAAGCATACTCGTTCTGGATCCCGACATAGACTCAAGTTTGAACTTAGCCACATCAAAGCCTTCTCCCACCTATATCTATTTGATTCACAAATTAAAGATTTTATTTTTCAATCCAAATTAACTCTCGTTGTCCATTGTATGACTCTTCGATACTTCCATGGTTTTAGGCAATATCTGACTTTGTCTGCTGTAGACACATAATCGTGTCTCCCCATTTAGTACCCTATGATGACCAATACCCTGCTCCAATTGGTCCGGATTGAGGAAGAATAAAGAACGAGTCTAAAATAAAATGTTTTAAGCCTAAATCCATTTTCTAACCTCTTTTTATAAACCCCACTTTCTAAAACGTTTTAAAATAACTTTTTAAAGGCCCATTTAAGAAAACCTTTTAAAAATAGTTTTTATGAAAGCCCAATTTTATAAAACCCCTTTTCTAGCCCAATGTAATTAATGGAATTAATTAATTACATTGATTAGTTTTATTAATAAAAATATCTTTTATAAAAATAATCTTCTTCCAATGTGTTTTTAAATATCTTTTGTCTAACTATTTTCTAAAATCTTTTTCAATGAAAATAATATTTTTCCAAAGTGATTTTAAATATCTCTTACTAACTCTTTTCTATAATCTTTTTACAATAAAAATCTTTTAGAGACCTACTTGTTTTCGGAAACCTATTGCAACCCAACTACCTACCTATAGTATATAATATCACTTGGCACATAACAACGGGAGCAATTTTCACACCTTCAACTTACACGATAACTCTTCAAAACAATCTCACAACAATAATCCTCAGAAAATCTCCCTATCACCGATTTGATTCATCACATCACTCGGTACTCACAAATAATTCCCAACCATTCATCACTGATCTGCCTCGTAACAATTCTCATCCACCTGCACTTTCATACTCTCACCTGATATCATCACCATCACACTAATCCGCCAGCACTCTACATCTTCCCATATCATCATCACCTGCGCCACATCACCATCATCATCTAACAGATTCATCCTACTTCTAAGTCAACGCAAAATACTAACACACTCCATACAACAATCCCCTAAAACTCCTACGCCCCACTGCTACTATAAACTAATATCATCTAAAACTCACGCCTAGTATTAGAGCACAAGATACAATTTTTCCTTGTTCGACGCATAATACAAACGCAAATAACAAATCTTTTTTCTAAGACTAGTTCGACAGTTCAATTTTTCAAGATCCGTAGTAAATCAACGCCTTGGACGGTGGATAATTTCAAGGTCAACTAAATTAACTAACTTTATTTTATTTTCTTTATTTATTTTTTATTATTATTTACTTGAAGTTACTAACATTCTATTCATGATTGTAGATTGTTAACTCGTCCCTGCGACTGTAAGTATTGTATATATTATAATAACTCTCTGCAAGACTTTCTTTTCTTATTTTTATTTCTTTTTATGAACATATTATTTTTCATGCCTGATTGCAATATTTATCACCTTGTATTTATTGTTAATCAAGACCTAAATAAATGTTCTAACTAATTTAGATAACATGGACAACCTGCTAGGAACCCATTAATATTGATTGTCTAATAACATACCACTAAAAATTAGTCTTTTATGTGTTTCCTGAACCTACCTAGACAAAATATATTTAGGGTGTTTAAAAACATTATATGATTGTTCTTTTGCATAAAATATGTAATTAATCGATATTTAGTAGAGGCCAGCAATGGATAATATAGTTCCTGACTATATTGTACCCTCACCCCCGAACACACTTTTTGGTTCCTGACCATATATGGAGTCATGACGGGGAAATCTACATTGGATAAGTCCCTAAGATGTCCCTACCGTTTCAATATCCAATTAGGTTTATGATTCTTTCTTTAAAGAATTGTTGGCGACTTCAAAAACATATTTTTAATAAAACCTTAACAATGGAGTAATCAAATAAACGCGCTCACACCGCGTGTAGGCATTAAAGGAATTAAAAATCCACGCCTACAATTTGGCGACTCCACTGGGGATGATTTTAAAAAAAATTAATTTTTTTAAATGAGTGGGTGAAACTTGAAAAATACGATTCATTCTTATTTTATGCCTTTGAATAATATACAGTTTTGCATGTGCATGGCTATTGTTCAGCCACCATAAGGACAATCTATCTTGCCTCATTAGCACATGTTCTATGTGTGAGGTCACCACTGGGGTTTGTCCTTCCAAAAAGCCTTCCCGAGCGATAGTGTTGGATCTTAGTCATAAGCAAACCTACCCAACCATGGCATTGTTCTCTTGTTCCTGACTTGAGACTGGAGTGCGTCTTACACGTGGCCACCTCTTTAAGCAGGGGTACGAAGCGTGGGATCAATCTCTTAGTCATGGACCCTTTTCAGCCTTAACCTAAACCTGACCATAGTTGAACGTAGAACTTGACTTTAGGGTGGAACTTTGCATACTATCATCCTACTTGTGCATATTTGTGTGTGCGTGACTTTAATTATTTCGTATTATCAATGTTTCGAGTCGAATGCGTCAAATGAATTTTACGCAATCAAAGAAAACGAAAAAGTGAGGTGCTCGCGTCGGCACGCCGCGCAAGGTCTGCGTTCCGAGCATATGCCTGCGTTCTGCGCTTTGTCTCTTCTGCGTCTAGCGCATCTTTCAGCGCTCAGCGCAGTGTTACTGTGTCTTGTGCTTCTTCTTGCGTCCCGCGCAATTGATCAAGCGTCGCACGCAGCTCTCCTTGCTTCGCATCCAGCCCTACGCTCTCCTTCCCTTCGTCTTGTATCTACGTGTAGTGCATTCATCTTATTTGTTGTGCTCTTAATTTATTGTGCGCTTACTTTGAGTATGCTTAATTTCATATCGAAAAAAATATCTTCAAACATATATCTCCCATCTATTTCGAAAATTTTATCCCCATCTTTTGCCAAACTATATCTCTCCATCTTTTTTTCGTTCTCCTATCTTTTTCAAAATTTAATCCCATCTTCTATCTCCTAACTGTTTCAAAAATTCATCCATCATCCTAGCTATATCCTATCTCTTCATGTATATTATCCATCTTTTCATGTGCACATCATTTAGGATTTTTTGTAGTGTCCATCTTGTTGTAAAAGTCACATTCGCTTAGGAATTCTAACTGCACTAGAAGTCCGTCTGACCCATATGTCTAGATTCATCCATTTCATTCCATTTAGAGTTCTTCACCTCATTCAACTCTATCCATGTTAGGAGTCTTAACCCTGTCTAGGTTCACCCATCTAAGAAGTCTAGGGTCGTTAGAAGTCCTGCCATCTTAGAAGTCTATAATCCACAGAAAGTCCATGCATAATAGGAGTCTAAAATCGTTAGAATTCTATCCATCTTAGGAGTCTAAAACCATTAGAATTCTGTCCATCTTGGGAGTCTAAATCCATTAGAATTCCGTCCATTTTAGGAGTCTAGGTCCACTAGAGTTTCATGCATATTAGGAGTTTAGCATCCCTGAAAGTTCGTCAAATCTAGAATTCTAACGTCATTAGAAGTCTATCAAGTCTAGCATTCTGAGGTCATTAGAATTTCATATCTATTAGGATTGCATTCACACTAGAATTCGTTTGCATTGCATAGTCCATCAATCATACACTTCATGCATAACTAGAGTTATTAGGCATGTAGCATCCATACTCTCCATTTCATTTCATGCATTCCGCATTTAGTAGTCCTGAACTACAAGCGATCTGATTCCCTCTTTTGGAATATGTAGGCAGCCTTTACAGGTTCGAACGCATAGATTGAGTCATGCATACATGCATTAGGTCTAGATGCATCCAAAAAAGTCATTCATACATGCATTAGGTCTAGGTGCATCCAAAAAATAAAAATAAAAAATCATCATGCATTTAGGATATTCAGATTCGTTCCTAGAAGCTCAACTTTTAAAACAAACATACATTCTTCGTTCCATTTCTCTCTCTCCATCATCATTCTATCTCTAAACCTCCTTTGATGATCCATGTAGAAATCAAGCGACATTGAAATGGGACGTCCATCGAATAACAAGCAACATTCGCTGAAATGGCTAGAGCTTTAGCCAAGATGTCTAGTATGATAGAAGAAATAGCTATAAAGCTTGAGAAGGTCGATTCTGGTGAATCTCCTTGATTCAACAAGAAAATGGAGAGTGTTGTTCATAGGGTAACCAATGCAAATTCCTATTTTGAGCCCATTGATAACACTAATCTGAAAGGGAAACTTCCTGAAATTTCTCTACAATTGACATCCCTAAATTCAAACCAACTGAGAATCCAAAGTATCATTTAAGGAACTTTCGTTCAACCATGATCATCAAATCGGTTGACCCCAACTCTAATCAATGGTATTCCCGAAATATACTTTTTCTCTTTTCGTTTAGAAAGAGAACTCATGAAGATCGAAGCAACGAAGTTGTCTCGTCACGTGACGTAGGAGTCCAGACTTAGGATTTCATTTTCTAGTTTCATCTCTCTCATTTTGCCTCGATCGATATAGGATTTCCCTTTTTATTGCATGTACTCATAACTTTCAAATAATAA
This sequence comes from Beta corolliflora, assembly GCA_947648045.1. Classification (NCBI taxonomy): domain Eukaryota; kingdom Viridiplantae; phylum Streptophyta; class Magnoliopsida; order Caryophyllales; family Amaranthaceae; genus Beta; species Beta corolliflora. The sequence continues at coordinate 64,257 of CANSZD010004044.1, forward strand.
ATGAGTATTTATTTTCTAACCTTGCACTAATGAGCATCAATGGAAATCATGATTGTCGCCTTAAAGGAAATGAATTTCTAATTCTCATGACTATTCTAATAAAGGCAATGAATATAACTGGCATATGTAAAAGAGGCATTTCTCCCTTCACTACAACTATTCCTCTAGTTCAACCTGAATGCATAACATCCCTCCCCCTTTAACCTACCTCATGGGAAGTATATTTGACATCAATATAAAGGGTAAAAAAAAAGAGCAACAAGAAAAATCAAAGCAAAAAAAAAGAAGCAAAAGCAAAAATGATAAAAAAAATGAAGTGCAAAATATCAAAAAATCGTAAAAAGAAAAGAAGTGTTGCAAATAAGCCCATCAATAGCTTTGTCAAATGTATTTTCTTTTCAAAACCTTCAACCTCCGATTCTAAACCTCCAACTTCAAATCTCTGCGATAAACCTTCTTAACGACCATGCATATTGCATCCCAATAAGCCATAAAAGACAAACCAAAGCCCGCTAGGTCGAAAACCCATAAGGACGACTTAGGCAAAAATCAGGGCATCTTCTCATTCACTAGCCTGAACTACGAATGGTCTGATTCTGCTAAAGATACGTAGGAAACCTCACTTTGAGGTCCGACCGCTTTAAACCAAGTCAAACCTACATCATTATCCACCCTTGCCAAATACCTCTTCTAAATCAATGCCTAATTCATTGCAAATGGCTCCAAAGCAAAATGCTCGGCCACCAATTAAAATGTTAAGAGCTACGACTGGCCTGATTTCATCATGGATACGTAGGCAACCTCTTTTGAGGCCCGGCCATTTTAATTCAAAACATATTTTTAAGGCTCGCATAGGCCCATGAGAAAAGCACGATCGTCAAATCATGAATTTTCAATGCTCATCCCTACCTTTAGAACTAGACTGGGATTTGAACCTGCATCATTAGCTTACCTCATTGCGTGCGTCGATTCATTATGACTCTGCTTTTTCTTATTCTAATCACTTCCTTTTTCTAAGCCGCATTATCGCTTCTAAGCCCACCTTAGCATAACCTTTCAACACTCAGCGCTATGACCGCGCCTCATCTTTCGAGTGTTTTTTTCTTTGGCCTTTCTTGTCTTCTCACCTTAGGAACCCTATATGGAATCTTCGGTCGAAACTTCCGCTAAGCGTGACGAGATATCTTTAAAATCAAGCAATCAAGTTGGATATTTCATGAACTCCATCTTGTTGGGGGTTTCACCACTGGTCCACCCAGAAAGTCATAGGCTCTAAATCTAGGCCTATTATAATAAGGACTTCATTACGAGTCCACATATGACATCTTGGGTTTTTAACCCACACGGATACAACATCGCATCTATTTATGGGCTCGCTTAGGCCCCTTGGCATACGAAATTCGAAGCATATACAACTCAAGCATTACGAGGACTACAACGAATTTCAAATTCAACACCATCCATTAACTAAATGAATCATCCTTAGGGGCTTTCCATTTCTCCTCTTTCATAGGCTCCATGTGTACCTTGATCAGGACTTCATTACGAGTCCATACAGAAGATTGTGGGCTCCAGACCCATACGAGATCCTAATTGTTTTATGGGCTCACTTAGGCCCATAACAACTACAACACATTTCTAATCAAACATAACCTACGTGGATCATCCATGGGGGCTTTCCATTTCTACTTTTTCAAAAACAGTTTTCTAAACGAAAATTTGAGCTCTAATGGAACGAACAAAGCATTACATCACATCATCTGCATTAGTGTTATACCGTCTGCATTAGCATCAAATCATATCATCTGCATTAGTGGCATTTCTCTGCATTAGTGTCATATTTCTACATTTGCATTACATATTTGCATCATCCAAGCATTGTGTCAAGCATTGCATCCTTCGTCCTTAGCCATAGGATTCTAGCGTCAATCATTAAGTCACATACACACACACGTATGCACACACGATAGCACCTTTAAGTCTAGAGTATTAGAGGTCACTCTTTATAGGTCAAGTCTTTTCCTATCCATACAATAACAAGGGACACATATATGTCCCCTAGTTGTTTGTCAGCATATCTGTGTGTTATTTGTATTCACAGGTACCCAATATTAAACGGCTCTATACGAGTTATATTCGGCAAAGGCTTGTGGACCATTATAATTAACAACAGAAGATAAGCCCTATATATATGGTGCGTCCAAGGTGCCGACAACGCCAGGTAACATGCAAAGAAAGCTGCGTCCGGCCGCAAACATACCACGCTAAGCGCAGTCTATGCGTTTGGCGCACGGCCTGCATACAACGCGCTTGGGGGGCTTCTTAGCCAAGTGGGGCCCACATGCTCAACTCCTGATGAATTCAAATGTTCATTATGACATCGCATTGCGTCCGGCGTCAACATCCCGCGCCAAGCGCAAGCCTATGCGTTTGGCGCACGATCTGTACAAAGACGCTTGGGGGCTTCTTAGCCAAGTGCAACCCACACGCTCAATTCCAAATAAATTCAAATGTTCGTTACGACATCGCGCGCGAGAAACAAACGTATTTTCAAATCCGCAACAAAAATACAATTTTGCCATTCTTCCAACATGCTATACTCCACACAAATCTTGCTCGAGAGACAACAAGTACTCAGGAGTATTAACAGAGGAAAACACACCGTTAGGTGTGCGGACCATCATCATTACCCTGGAGCGGGACCATAATAGCTCTACACATCATCAACACTCTGGAGCGGGACCATAATAGCTCTATCCCGTCATGAGCCGGACCATTAATAGCTCTCGCCCATCATGAGCCAGGACCATTAATAGCTCTATTCCGTGCGGACCATTAAAGATGTCGTGGCCAGGACCATTAATAGCTCTATCCCGTCGTGAGCTAGGACCATTAATAGCTCTATCCCGTCGTGAGTGGGCCATTAATAGCTTTATCCCGTCCTGAGCCGGACCATTAATAGCTCTATCTCGTCCTGAGCCGGACCATTAATAGCTCTATCCCGTCGTGAGCCGGACCATTAATAGCTCTATCCCGTCCTGAACCGGACCATTAATAGCTCTATCCCGTCATGAGCCAGACCATTAATAGTTCTATCCCGTCGTGAGCCAGGACCATTAAGGGCCAGACCATTAATAGCTCTATCCCGTCGTGAGCCGGACCATTAATAGCTTTATCCCGTCATGAGCTGGACCATTAATAGCTCTATCCCGTCGTGAGCCGGACCATTAAGGGTCGGACCATTAATAGCTCTATCCCGTCGTGAGCCGGACCATTAATAGCTCTATCCCGTCGTGAGCCGGACCATTAATAGCTCTATCCCGTCGTGAGCCGGACCATTAAGGGCCAGACCATTAATAGCTCTATCCCGTCGTGAGCCGGACCATTAAAGGTCGGACTATTAATAGTTCTATCCCGTCGTGAGCCGGACCATAATAGCTCTACACATCATGAACACCCTGGAGTAGGACCATAATAGCTCTACACGTCATCAACACCTTGGAGCGGGACCATAATTGCTCTATCCCGACATGAGCCGGACCATCATAGCTCATGATTTCTCTTCATCTATATCATTTCATTTTTGCAAATTTACATTTATTTTGCAAATTTGTTTCATATATGCCTGTTCCTGAAACTTTTGCTTGTTTTGCAGGTAATGGCGTAAAAGAGTGATTTTGGATTGCAGAGCATCTAGAATCATTCTCCGTCCCGACACGTATACTTTGACTTTCGGTTTTGCAAACCTCAGTCAAAGTTGGTGCTTCTGTAGAGACATAATCGTGTCTCCCCATTTAGTACCCTATGATGACCAATACCCTGCTCCAATTGGTCCGGATCGAGGAAAGAATAAAGAACGAGTCTAAAATAAAATGTTTTAAGCCCAAATCCATTTTCTAACGTCTTTTTATAAACCCACTTTCTAAAACGTTTTAAAATAACTTTTTAAAAGCCCATTTAAGAAATCCTTTTAGAAATAGTTTTTAAGAAAGCCCAATTTTATAAAACCCCTTTTCTAGCCCAATGTAATTAATAGAATTAATTAATTACATTGATTAGTTTTATTAATAAAAAAAATCTTTTATAAAAATAATCTTTTTCCAAAGTGTTTTTAAATATCTTTTTGTCTAACTATTTTCTAAAATCTTTTTCAATGAAAATAATCTTTTTCCAAAGTGATTTTAAATATCTCTTACTAACTCTTTTCTATAATCTTTTTACAATAAAAATCTTTTAGAGCCTACTTTTTTGTAAAACCTTTCAATCCAACTACATACCTATACTATATAATATCACTTGGCACATAACAACGGGAGCAATTTTCACACCTTCAACTTACACGATAACTCTTCAAAACAATCTCACAACAATAATCCTCAGAAAATCTCCCTATCACCGATTTGATTCATCACATCACTCGGCACTCACAAATAATTCCACGGCCATTCATCACTCATCTCCCTCGTAACAATTCTCATCCACCTGCACTTTCATACTCTCACCTGATATCATCACCATCACACTAATCCGCCAGCACTCTACATCTTTCCATATCATCATCACCTGCGCCACATCACCATCATCATCTAACAGATTCATCCTACTTCTAAGTCAACGCAAAATACTAACACACTCCATACAACAATCCCCTAAAACTCCTACGCCCCACTGCTACTATAAACTAATATCATCTAAAACTCACGCCTAGTATTAGAGCACAAGATACAATTTTTCCTTGTTCGACGCATAATACAAACGCAAATAACAAATCTTTTTTCTAAGACTCGTTCGACAATTCAATTTTCCAAGATCCGTACAAATCAACGACCCCGGACGGTGGTATAATTTCTGAGGGTCAACTAAATTAACTAACATTATTTTATTTTCTTTATTTATTTTTTATTATTATTTTCTTGAAGTTACTAACATTATATTCATGATGTAGATTGTTAACTCGTCCCTGCGACAGTAAGTATTGTATATATTATACTAACTTCTTCGCAGCCGGCCCGTGCTGTCGGCCCAAATGGGACTAAGACAGGCGCCACGATTAGAGGGCCCCAAATTCAAAAAAAAAATTTGTTTAAATTTATTGGCCCATTTTGTTCGCACGGTAGTACAAACTTACAGTAGATAAAGTATTACAGTACAATACTCTCTCTCCTTACTTTATCTCATATCTCTCTCTCTCCTTACTTTATCTCTCTCTCCTCACTTTTCTCCTCAACCAGTGGACTTCCTCCTTTTCTCAACAATTTTCACCGATAAAGTATTACGGTCCAAAAATTTTCTTGCGAAATTTTTCCCCAATTTCAACTAGGGTTTTCTAATTTATTCAAAATTGGTGAAATATTTCGTAATCTTGTGCGTTGAGAGAGTTAGGTGAGAGAGAGAAAGGAAATTGAAATGGCTGTGCACTTTGATCGGTGGGAGAAGGATCCATTTTTCTCATTCTTGAAGAGGTTCAAGAATCAGCAGATAGGTACCCTCTTTATCTTTATCTATTAATTGATTGCACATTTTCCTGTCATTTTTCATTTAATATTATCTGAATTTGATATTAGAGTTTCATATTACAATTAGGGATTTGTTGAAAATTTGTTCTGTGCTCTTTTTTACAACATATATCTCTTAATTAATCGTCCAATTTGAATATATGAATGAGATTAGTTAAAATGTTGTTGTCTTGGGTCGAATTTTGATTTATCTATGCTCATTTTCGATTGGTGATATATTTACCATAATTTATGGTCCTTTGGTTGAAATTTTTTTTTCTTCTTGATTGATCATAGAATGTCAAAATATTATCAAAAACAGGATGAGGATTAGCTTGGTGTTACCTCAAAGATTTATGTGCAGAATAAGAACTGGGTTTGACTTTTGGAGTCTGTAAGCTTTGTTGCTTGGCTGTTTGTTTTAGTTTGTGTGTTGTTGCTCTTGGTCCTTGTTTCTTACTCGGCTTGAGTTAGCTTGGTTGTAATTGGTTTCATGGTGAAATAATACTTATCTCTTGCTTAGCAAAAAAAAAAAGAAGTTAATTGAGTCCAGATTCGACAAGAGGGAGTCGAAGGATTGTTAAGTTATTTTAATTATGCCTTCTCGATTTATAAAATATGATTTCGGGCATGAAAAACGTAAAAAGAAAATGAGAGCTGAGAAACAATTTGCTTTTAAATTTTTATACATAGGGGCCTATTTTTGAATATCAGCACAGGGCCTCTATATCGTTCGGGCCGGGGCTGACTCTCTGCAAGACTTTCTTTTCTTATTTTTATTTCTTTTTATGAACATATTATTTTTCATGCCTGATTGCAATATTTATCACCTTGTATTTATTGTTAATCAAGACCTAAATAAATGTTCTAACTAATTCAGATAATATGGACAACCTGCTAGGAACCCATTAATATTGATTGTCTAATAACATACCACTAAAAATTAGTCTTTTATGTGTTTCCTGAACCTACCTAGACTAAATATATTTAGGGTGTTTAAAAACGTTATATGATTGTTCTTTTGCATAAAATATGTAATGAATCGATATTTAGTAGAGGCCAGCAATGGACAATATAGTTCCTGACTATATTATACCCTCACCCCCGAACTCACTTTTTGGTTCCCGACCATATATGGAGTCATGACGGGAAATCTACATTGGATAAGTCCCTAAGATGTCCCTACCGTTTCAATATCCAATTAGGTTTATGATTCTTCCTTTAAAGAATTGTTGGCGACTTCAAAAACATATTTTTAATAAAACCTTAACAATGGAGTAATCAAATAAACGCGCTCACACCGCGTGTAGGTATTAAAGGAATTAAAAATCCACGCCTACACCTGCATTAACTCCCCAGTGAAGAAACTTCGAATGCTCATCCGAATGCTCAATTTAAGTCAAAGTACCTTCAAATACATGCTTAGAGTGCCTAATTAAAGTCAACACTTTCCCAAAGTGGGGGCTTCCTATATATGTGGTGGTTCCTCCACATCAAACTCCCAAAAAGTTGTAGTCTGCGGATCTCACTTGCGGACCCCGGTTTTTACCAAAACAGCTTTTGAAAATCAATCATCTCCTTCTATCAATCCAGACCTCCTAGCTTTGCAAAACCTTGACCTTGCATGGCATTCCATCTATCTATACCTTAGCTTTGCATGACCACGACCTTGCATAACATCTCATTCATCCTTAAAGAGTCTTAAGTTTGCATCATTGCATCATTATGTGCATTATTATCTCGACTTGTTTGCACCTATCTGCTAACATTTATTCCTGTAAGCTTATCAAATTGCCACTAGTACAAAAATAGGGCTATAGCAACGCTCTTTTATGCAACAGTTTTACTGGCGTTGCTATATCATAGCTATTGCAACAGTTAATAATTATTAATTTGAGTAGACTTTGACTTTGGAAAACGTTGCTATAGAAAAACTATTGCAACACTTATATATTATGACTATTTTATTGCAACAGTTTTTAGTTTTTTTAATATTTTGATGAGATATTGCAACGGTTTTTTTTTGTCAAGCATCTAAAACAAGTTAAAAATAAAAATAAAAAAATAAAAAGGTCTATTAAAGTTTTTCAATAAGAAGGCACCGTTGTCAAGTGTCCTCCTTCACCGCGGCACCACTGTCGGTGTCCAATTTCTCCCTCTTTTGCTTGTTGCTCTACCTCTCTCGCTGTCTAGTGCTTCTCCATCGTTCTCCCTCTGCGCTGTACAGTCCAAAAAGAGCCTGCTCGTCGTTCTCCCTCTGTGCCACCACCACCAAGAAACCATTTCCGCTGCCCCACCCTAATTTTGCTGCCCTACCACCATCCACGTCGCGCAATGCCGCCATCAACTCCTCTTTTCTCTCCTTTGAACTGAGACCCAAGTATTTTAGGGTTTTGATGTTTCTTTTTTGTCTGTTTTCTCTCGAATTTATTGCTTTCGAGGTAAACTCAAGTATAATTTCTGGTAAGTCTTCTGATGTACTTCCTCCGTTCCATAATAAGTGAAAAACTTACTATTTTAGAACGTTTCAAAATAAGTGAAACATACCTTAAATGGAAAAAAGAAAGTGATAAAATGACAAGAGTACCCATCACAAACTTATGTAGTTTGTTTTTCTCTCTCCTCCTTTTGATAATGAAAAGGGTATTTTATGACTTTTTGGCTTTTGAAAGTGATGTTTATTAAATCTTGTGCCCAATCCTTATGTTTCACTTATTATGGAACGGAGGAAGTATATTCGAATTATCAAATTGGAATACACATCAACAAGTCGAAAAACAAATAAGTTAAGTGAACGTCAATGGCAACTTAACTATGTTTGGGCGTGTAGTTGTAGTTCCTAGAGATAAAGTCACACCACTCTAATGAACTATAACCCTCCTAAGATCACAGATTAACTAGCCAGGTTAATCAAGCAAAGGAAACAATTCTAATTTGTTCTAATCCAAGAAACAAAGTAAGAATCAAAAGATAATCACACACTTGTGTTTGGTCATAAAACTTCGATACCTTTGATTGAATTTCATTCGACTATTTATACAAAGTTTCATGTCCTATTTTCTGATTTTAGGAATTAAAAGAAATACATAATTAACTAATAATTAACTACCAACTAATCAGTCCCTTAATCCCATGTAATGGAACGTGGGAATCTAAGCTTGACTAGTCGTTTACAAGTTATTGTTGCACCTCCCTTAGTTTGCTGCACTTCTCCCATGTTTCTAAGACTTGGACGAGTGGCTTGAATCCACTACTTCACCCTTGATGGATCAGCAACAATGAGGAGAAGAAGTGCCACCACAACAGGAACTAAATCATGGCTTAGCTGCATGCTCAACTTGTTGAACATAGGCGCCACCAAAATAGGAACAAACTCCTATTCTCTTGCAACCATCTCCACTCCTGGTGCTTCTTCCTTGGACGTGTAACAACTATGAATAACTTACATCCTTATGATTTAAACTACAGCACAAAGGCTCTATTACATGACTCTTTAAAATAAACAACTCAAAACAACCACTAACAAACCGAAATGAAAGAAAAGAAACCTAATGACATAAGGACTCTTCTAACTCTTTCTAACTCTTTCTAAGTCTTTCTAACTCGACATTAATGGACTAAAGAACAAAGCTTACATAACTAGATTAACCATGGACTCTTCAATGGATGAAAATAAAGAGAAAGAACTCAATATCTCACGCATAGTAACAGCCACTAAATGAATGAGCTTTGGATCTTTAGTAACCATGGATGGACCTCCATCATCCTCCCCTTCTTTGGAAGAGTTTGACCTCAAACTTGGTAACTCTTCATCGTCATCATGGAATGGACTAAGATCAGCAAGATTGAAGGTACAAGAGACACCATAATCACCTGGAAATTCGACTTTGTAGGCATTATCATTCACCTTCTCCATGATCTTGAAAGGACCATCCGATCTTCGACTAAGTTTTGATTTTCTCTTAGAAGGAAAGCGTTCCTTTCTAAGGTGAATCCACACCATGTCTCCTGGTTGAAATTGGACCTCCCTTCTCTTCTTGTCATGTTGCTCCTTGAGCTTTGCATTAGCTTTCTCCACTTTCTCCCTCACATGTTCATGGAGTTTTTGGATCTCTTTAGCTCTAACCTCGGCTTCATGGCTATATTTTGTAAGTTGAGGAATAAGTGTTAAATCAAGAAGGGTAGAAGGATTTTGTCCATAGACAATGAAAAAAGGACTATAGCGGGTAGTTTTGTTTGGAACCCTATAGTAAGCAAATTCAAGCATGGGGTAGTTGCTCTTCCCATTGCTTAGGACTATTTGTAGCTAAGGCGTAAAAGAAGCTAAGAGTACCTAGGGTTCTATTTGTAACTTTGGTTTAGCCATCTGTTTGAGGGTGGCTTGAGGTGCTAAATTTCAATTTAGTTCCCATCTTCCTCCACAAGGTTAGCCAAAAGTGACTAACGAACTTGGAATCTCGATCACTCACCATGGACTTAGGAATGCCATGTAAACGAACAATCTCCCTAAAATACAAGTTAGCAACTAAAACAGCATCATAAGTAGTATGACAAGCTATAAAATGTGCCATTTTAGAGAACATATCAACTACAACCATGATTGAATCTATGTTGCGTTGTGTTCTTGGTAAACCAGTGATGAAATCCAAGCTAATGTCCTCCCATGGAGCTTGAGGAACCGGCAATGGCAAGTACAAGCCTTGGGGAAGCAAATGCCCTTTAGCTTTTTGACACACCACACACCTCTTCATAATAAACTCAACATCACGAGCTAGTCTAGGCCAAAAGAAATAATCACTCACAAGAGCAATTGTCTTCTCAACTCCAAAATGACCAACAAGACCTCCTTCATGGAACTCCGTTATCAATGATTCCCTCACACTATGCCTAGGGATGCACAATTGATTTCCTTTGAAAAGGAATCCCTTCAACAAGTAGTAATTCCCTACAGCATGGTTGTGACATTTTTCAAACAAGGCACCAAAGTCCTTGTCCTCCTTGTAACACTCCTTTAGCAATTCCAATCCAACCACCTTTGGACTTAGAGTAGCTAAGAACATATATCTACATGACAATGCATCATCCCCTTTGTTCGTTTTTCCAGCTTTGTGTTTGATGGTTAAATGGAAGGTTTGTAGGAATTCTACCCACTTAGCATGTCTAGGTTGAAGTTTTTGTTGGCTTTGGAGGTATTTAAGAGCTTCATGATCCGAATGGAGTATGAACTATTTGGCTATGAGATAGTGCCTCCAATGATCTAAGGCACGAACTAGGGCATAAAATTCTTTGTCATAGGTTGAGTATCTCCTATTGGCTTCATTTAATTTCTCACTGAAATAGGCTAAGGGTCTCCCATTTTGTGACAACACTGCTCCTATCCCAACTCCGGATGCATCACACTCAATTTCGAAGACTTCTTAAAAGTTTGGTAGCTAGGGCTAGTATGGGGGTTGTGGTGAGTTGTGTTTTGACCTCATCAAAGGCCTTTTGAGCTTGAATGCTCCACTCAAACTTCTTCAACTTTGTAATTTCAGTGATGGGTGTCATAATAGCACTAAAGTTTCGGACAAACCTCCTATAGAAGGAAGCAAATCCATGAAAACTTCAAACTTGTTGCATAGAAGTGGGGGTTGGCCACTCCTTAATAACCTCGACTTTCTTCTCATCAGCCTTAATTCCATCACTTGAAACAATAAACCTAAGAAAACAACTTGAGAAGAGAAGAAATGGCACTTCTCCAAGTTGCCATACAAGCGTTCCTTTCTTAAAACATCAAAGACTTGTTTGAGATGGTTATCATGCTCCTGTTCATCAAGACTATAAACCAAAATGTCATCAAAGTATACAACTACAAATTGACCAAGAAAAGGCTTTATGGTTTGGTTCATAAGCTGCATGAAAGTACTTGGGGCATTGGATAATCCGAATAGCATAACAAGCCACTCATACAATCCTTCTTTGGTTTTGAAGGAAGTTTTCCATTCATCTCCTTCACAAATTCTGATTTGATGGTAACCACTCCTCAAATCAATCTTAGAGAACACCTTTGCACCATAGAGATCATCTAGTAAGTCGTTTAACCTTGGGATTGGAAAACAGTACTTAATAGTAATCTTATTGATAGCTCTACTATCCACACACATCCTCCATTCTCCATTCTTCTTAGGAACTAAGAGGGTAGGGACAACACAAGGGCTTAGGGATTCTCGAATCATTCCTTTGGCTAACAACTCCTCAACTTGTCTCCTTATCTCCTCGGTTTCTTTGGGATTTTTCTATAGGCAGGTTTGTTTGTTAGCATAGCTCCAGGAATTAGGTCTACTGTGTGTTGAATGTATCTTTTTGGTGGTAGGCCATGGGGTATTTGTTGTGGAAACACATCTTGATAAGTGTTAATGAGATGGGTGAGCAAGGGATGGTGATCAAGTTTGTTGGCGTTTGGATTCGGTTCTTGTGAATCAGTTAGCATTAATTAACGAAAGATGGAGTGCTCATGGTAATCAACTTGGAGTAATGTGGTTAGGGAATGGTATTTCTCTTTGGTGGAGTGGTGTTTATGATATTGTAAGGCTAGGATAGGTGTTAAGACAATCTTTCGGTTGTTTTGGAGGAAGGAATATGTGTTTTTGTATCCATCTTGGATCACACGCCTATCAAACAACCAAGGCCTCCCTAACAAGACATGACAAGCATCCATAGGGATGACATCACACCACAATTCCTCTTTGTATACACTACCAATACTAAAAGACAATAGCACTCGAACATTAACTTGAATTCCCTTACCTTGATTGAGCCATTGAATCACATATGGCCTAGGATATAGTGATGTAGGAAGTTTAAGCTTATCCACCATGGTTTGAGTAGCCACGTTGGTACAGCTCCCTCCATCAATAATCAAGGTGCAAACCTTGCCTCCAATGGTGCATCTAGTATGAAAGATGGACTCCCTTTGTTACATTCCTTCGAGACTAGCAACTCCACTCAAGGCCCTCCTCACAACGAGGCATTCTCCTTCATCAGGACCAATCTCCTCTACTTCTTTTCTCTCTTCATTGAGCTCCCCCTTCATACTCTTCGTCTCCTTCTATTTCTTCCTCATTCTCCTCTTGAAAAGCTTCAAACTCCATAAGACTCACAACCTTCTTGTTAGGACATTCCGAGGCAATGTGCCCTAGTACTTTGCATCTAAAGCACCTTCTAGGAGCTTTGTTTAGGGTAGGGGTTGTAGCATTTTGAGGCTTTGGGGCAAATGGGGGGTGGCTGGTTTAGTTTGAGAAGGTGTAGGTCGAGAATATGGGGTAGTTTTGGCAAAGGTACGTGAGGTATTAACTTTGCCTTTGGCTTTTTGTTGCTTGTCAATCTTATGAGCAAAGATGATCAAATCTTTCAATGTAGAGTAATGGTGTAGCTCTACAACATTGGCTATCCTTGAGTCTAACCCTCGAAGTAATCGAACCAAAGTTTGGGGTTCATCTTCTTGAACCTCCCACTTCATAAGAAATGCTTCAAATTCACGTGCATACTCCTCCACACTCACTAGTGGAAAAAACCTCATCCGATCCGGTCAAAATGGGCCTTACCGATCCGATTTTTGGCCGGAACGGATGGGGTAGCAAGCAGATAAAATAAAATTTACTCGATGCGGTTCGCAGCCGGATCAAGTAAACATACTAAGCGATCCGGTTTCTTCACCGACCGCATCGGTTAGTGGGGTGAACAGTAAAAAAAAAGAAAGCAGCCCGCCATAGACTCGCTTTCTCTTTTTCACTTGGCTCATTATGACAAAAATAAATGAACCAGCAACTTACAAAAAATAAATGAACGCAAAAATCAACATTCAACATTACAGAAAATCAAAAAAACTGATCCAAAAAAACGAAAGAATAACATCAAAAAATCAACTCAGATTAACATCCACAAATTAATAACTCAGATTAACATCCAAACAACTCAGATTAACATCCACAAACGAGGTTCACGAGCAAATTACACAAAAAAACGAAAAATTAAACATTAAACAAAATTTACAGAAAATTACAACAACAAAAACCGAAAAAGTGAAAGTTACAAAAATAAAAATAAAAAACTAACTAAAAAAATATGAACAACCTTTGATATAATTACGAAAAATTACAATATAAATTAGAACATAAAATAAGAACCCTATATCTAATTACGCAAATGAAATGGAAATCATTAAGAACGAAAATAGAAAAAGAACCTCTAACCCTAGATCTAATTTATCCCACTCTGAAATTTTTATCAGATTAACATCCAAAAATCAGATTAACATCCACAAAAAAAACTGATTAACATCAAAAATCAGATTAACATCTCAAACCTCAAAAAAAGTGATCCAAAAAAACGAAAAAATAACATCCAAAAATTTCGTCGTCCCTCTTCTTCATTGTGAACTACGTTAGCATAATTTCGTCGTCTTCTTCAAGCTCTGAAATCGATGGCGGTGGAGTTGGCGATTCGTTAGCAACGACAGGAGAGAGGAGAGGAGGAGTGGTTGGTGCGGTGGGGTTGAAAGGAGGAGTGCGAGAATTCGGGGCGGGAAAGGAGAGCACGGTGAATGTTGTTCTTGAAGAGCAGGTGGGGAGGATGTTGTTGTTGATGATGATGGATGATCTAGGAGAGGACGGCGGATGAGAGAGGACGGGGTTTAGGGTTTGTGAGAGGAGAGGGAGTTGATGAGAGAGGGAAGAGGAGAGGGGGCTGAAGAGAGAGGAGTTTTAGGTTTGAGAGAGGAAGACAAGAGTTGGACACTGAAGAGGAGAAATGTAGCGTGTGATTTTCTCTTTGACTTTGGGCACGCTGATTTGGGCCACGTGATTTTGTCTAATTTAATGCTCCGGTTTGATAAATGACCGGATCAGTTAATTTTAACTGATACGGTTTGATAAATGACCGGATCAGTTAATTTTAACTGATCCGATTTGATAAATGACCGGAACAGTTAATGTTAACTGATCCGATTTTTAAAAAACCGGATCGGTTATCTTATGTCATATAAGGTTTTTTCCACTAGTGACTTTTGCTACCTTGCTGCAAATGATGAAGTTTTGCAAAGTTTTCTTGCACATAGTAAGTAGCAGGCAAGAACTTCTTCTTCAAGAGTTTCTTCATTTTCTCCAAAGTTCTAACTTTGTCCTTCCCTTCTCGTTCTCTCTTAGAACATATGCTTGCCCACCATGTGGATGCATATTTTCTCAACTTGAGGGCTACTAGCTAGACCCTCTTGTCTTCCGAAATTTGCTTATATTCGAAGACTCTCTCCACTGTTCTCATCTACTCAATGAATTCATCCGCATCTAGCCTTCAATCATAGTCAGGAATATCAACTTTGATATCATTGGAAGGTCTTTGAGTGTTAAAGTTCCTTCTTGGACGAAGGGTTTCATCACTATCTCTATCAGACTCGTCTCGTCCTTCTCGTTAGATGTTTAATCTGATTGAGAGTTGTCTTACTTGTTCTTGTAGAAAAGCCATTCTAGCATTGCTCTCTCTCCTTTCTTCTTCTAATAGCCTCATGGTCTCACGCTAATCGGCAGGGGGTTTGCTTCATTCTCCATGAATGAGTTTAGGTGATTTTAGGTTCGTTTTTGGGTTAAGGTTTTGGACGAGTTTTGGGATTGTGTTTAGGATTGAATGTGGATTAATGGAATGTGTTTAAGGTAGGATTTAATCCAGCTCTGACATCAAGATGATGTATATTCGAATTATCAACTTGGAATACACATGAACAAGTCGAAAAACAAACAAGCTAAGTGAGCTTCAATGGCAACTTAACTATGTTTGGACGTGTAGTTGTAGTTCCTAGTGATAAAGTCACACCACTCTAATAAACTATAACCCTCCTAAGATCACTGATTAACTAGCCAAGTTAATCAAACAAAGGAAACAATTCTAATTTGTTCTAATCCAAGAAACAAAGTAAGAATCAAAAGACAATCACACACTTGTGTTTGGTCATAAAACGATACCTTTCATTGAAGTTCATTCGACTATTAATACAAAGTTTCATGTCATATTTTCTGATTTTAGGAATTAAAAGAAATACATAATTAACTAATAATTAACTACCAACTAATCAGTCCCTTAATCCCATGTAATGGAACATGGGAATCTAAGCTTGACTAGCCGTTTGCAAGTTGTTGCACCTCCCTTAGTTTGTTGCACTTCTCCCATGTTTCTAGGACTTGGACGAGTGGTTTGAATCCACTAATTCAACCTTGATGAATCAACAACAATGAGGAGAAGAAGTGCCACCAAAATAGGAACTAAATCCTGGCTTAGTTGCACGCTCAACTTGTTGAACATAGGCGCCACCAAAATAGGAACAAACTCCTATTCTCTTGCAACCATCTCCACTCCTGGTGCTTCTTCCTTGGACCTGTAACAACTATGAATAACTTACATCCTAAATTCCTAATGATTTAAACTACAACACAAAGGCTTTATTACATGACTCTTTAAAACAAACAACTCAAAACAACCACTAACAAACCGAAATGAAAGAAAAGAAACCTAATGACACAAGGACTCTTCTAACTCGACATTAATGGACTAAAGAACAAAGCTTACATAACCAGATTAATCATGGACTCTTTAATGGATGAAAATAAAGAGAAAAAACTCAATATCTCACGCATAGTAACAACCACTAAATGAATGAGCTTCGGATCTTTAGTAACCATGGATGGACCTTCATCATATTCTCTTCATTTTCTCTCTAATTTTCTGTTTATTATTTAATTCTGTTGGATTTCATTCTGATCTAATCTTTTTGGGTTTCGATTTAGGGTTTGCTGATTTTTCAATTATCATCCACCGCATCTTTCTCTCTCCTCCTCTTTTGTTGATACCTCCAATTGGGCGCTGATTTTTGCAGGTATGGTGGATTTGATTAGTGGGTACTCGATTGTGTCGGAAATTTGTGAATGATTAAGGGTTTTTTGGTGGTATTGATTCCGTGTTTTGATTCGATTTTAAGGTATGTTTGTTTAGGGAGTTTTTTAAGGTTTTTGACTGTTTAGCTTGATCATTTTGGAGTATTCAGTGGCCCATCCATTGTTTGCCTAATTTGATTGGTTGTTTTTATGGAGCTTGGATGTAAATGATTATATTGATATTTAGGTTTGAATAAAGGTGAAGTTCATGATCAATTGAGCATAATTTCAGTGTTATGTGCAGTGTTGTTTTGGATTACGGTTTTGTGCTGCACTACTGTTTGCTACATGTTGTCTGAATTACTGTCCATGAATTCTCGGACTTCGAATGTGGTTATTACATAAATTTTCAGAATGGATGGGTGTAAATTTAAAGTCACCCCATTTTTATTGGAAATTTTGTTGTTAATGAAGGTGCTGATTTGGGGACATCAACCTCCCATACATATGAGAGAAGAAGTGGAAGTTCAGCTCCCAAATATGTGGGTTCCCGTGATGTTTCGGACTGTGGACACGAATCTAGGAGTGGTCCCGATTATAGAAATGATGAAGGATCATAAGGTAACTCTTATGGAGGGGAAGACATATTATTAGAATTAGAAGAGTTTGAAGAGCAGAAGGAAACAAAAAAGTGTTTCTCTATGATTTAAGTAAAACAGTATGATAGCTTCTCCTATCTTGTTCGTGACATAATCTTATATAATCATTATTTATATTTATTCCTAATATATGTCAAACTTGCATCTAAATTTCTAATTATAGTTGTAGTGGGATTTGTAGATTCATTGCCTTCTCGTTTATAGCTACATGACCCTTGTAATATTCTTTAGTTTCTTCTTTTCCGTCATTGAAGTCTTTTGGTTGTTACTCAGTTGAATATGTACTTGTAACAAAATGTCAAAATGCATGAGGGTGTCAACTGTCAACAATTGAAAAGATATACAAGTATCAAATGAATACTAAGTTTGGGCTTGTAATAAAAATCTAACCTTTATTTTCTGTCTTATGAAGTTGTGATTTTTGTCATTAATCTACATATTTCAATCCTTTGAAAGAGCGACCATAATTAGGATTATTGTTGTCAACTTGTCAATTTTTCCCAGTCATGAAAATAACCTAATACTAAGTTCATTTTGGTCTCTTCTGCTGGAGTTGTTTGTTCTGGTTGTGAGTTTGTAGTGTGTTTCATCTGATAGTAGTTGTTCAGTTCCGCAAGGGTGGCTAGTAGTTGTCCAGTTCCGCAAGGGTGGCTTTTCAGTTCCAGTTAGCAGATTCTGATGTGTTAGTAGCTGTTTAGATTGTGGTATGCTGGTTGCTGTCAGTTCTGCAAGGGTCTGATCTGCCGGAGTTGTTTGTTCTGGTTGTTAGTCTCCTACAATCCCGCGATGCAAGCTGTGCTGCTCGTTTTGGTTTCTTCCTGTGCAACTGTGCAGTGGCTTTAAGCTTTTGTTTTGCAGGATTGCAACAAGTTTTTTTGCTCCTTGGAATTGTTTTGTTTTGTTCAAGGGGGTGGGGGTAGGTTTCTGCCTTCATGTACAATTGTGCTGCTCGTTTGTCTTTCTACATGTGCAGCTATGTTGTGTGGTTTTCAGCTGTTGTTTTTGCAGGATTGATCATATTATTTCATTTTAATTACATGCATTAATTTTCATATTATATTGACTATTATTTTTCTGTTTACAGGATGGTAGATAGAAGGCGATTGGTAGATAAAAAGATGGCAGGAAGGCCATAGATTGAAGTTCTTTTGGACTGATTTTGGGCAAATAAATTAAATACTAGATAGGTTCTAGATTGCTTGAACTATTAGTTTTTTTTGGAGATTCATTACTTTTTAGAATTGGTGTATTTATATTATAACAATGGTTTTTGTTATTAGAATGCTTGTTATGGATATTTTATTTTAATAATAAGTAAAACTTAATTTGAAATAAATGTTTCCCTTTTGTAGTAGTTGGATATTTTGGTATATATTTTCATTTTAATGAACTACTAAATAAACGCGTATGAAACTGTTGCTATAAGCTCACATTAAAGTGCCGCAATAGTTGTATCAAGAAACTTTGCTATAGACTCACATAAAAGTGTCGCAATAGTTGCAATATTAGAGCAATAAACGTTGTCATAGACAGTTGATAGTGTTGCTGTAGATAATAAAAGTGTTAGCCTAAACACTAAATTGTTGCTTGAAATCCTAAATAATTGTTACTAAAACTTAATAACTGTCGCCTTAGATATAATAAAACTGTTGGCAAAAGTTAAAAATCGTTGCCTAAAAAAAGCGTTGCTAATGATAACTATGGCAACAGTTTTATAAAGTTGTTGCCTAAGACATCATAACTGTTGCCATAGAGTTATAGCAGCGCCACCTATTGGCAACGCCATATAAACTGCTGCTATAGGTCTATAGCAACATTTAATGGATCTTTGCCAACACATTTAGGCCGTTGTTATAGCCCTATTCTGTAGTAGTGTGCTTGTAGTTATCGTCTTGCAGACTAACATTGTTTTTGCAGAAATTAGCAATATATAGACCGATTCTAGATTGTGGAGCATATAAAATTGTTCTCCGTACCCAATGATAAAACACACTATCGTCCTAATTGGTATGGTCCAAAGGAAGAGCAATCTGACAAACTAAAACTTTTACAATGAGGTAGTCAAATACGCGATCATCCTAAGTAATAAAACACGCCTACAACACTACATTTCCCAGCTTTAACTCACTCAAAAGAAATCGATTTCCATAAAACTTCTCTAAACAACCCAACAAAACTAACAATAACCACCTAAAACAAATCAACCTTCAAAATAGGGGGGACAAAGAATAAGAAGAAAACAACATGAGTACAAGAAATTCATTTCTCTTGAATTCTGATTCTAGTCTCATCGCCCCAAAATTGCCGAAAAATAGGAGAGAGAGCCAATAAAATCCAATGTTGTTAGTAAACGCACCTCATTTGTGTAATGAATCCGACATTAATTCCAACAGGATAATAAATCAAAGCAATATTCGGGCACCCTTCATTTCGTTATTTTAGGGCAATCGCCGTTAAGGAACTCGAAAGCATTGTAATTGAAGTGAAGTTAGAGGCAAGGAGAAGGTCGAGGTTTCGAAGGCCTATGTCGGCATCAATAGGATCAATAGAGAAGTTGTGGCTAGAGAGATATATGCCAGTGTTTTATGTGGTGGTGGTTTTATTGACGCTGACCTAGCCGGAGGTGATGACGACTGCCTCTTATAGGGTGGTGCGGACAAGTTGGGATTGGCGATTGTCTTTAAAGATTAGTTTGATGGAGGTGGTGAAATGGGTATATCAAGGTGGGGGAAGGTATATGGTTTGAAGGAGAATGGGTTGAAAAGAGAGAGACTGAGGAGGTTGAATAGGGAGGTATGAGAGGTACCATTGTGAAAAGATGGATTGAAATTTACAGGCAGAAGCTCATTTTATGAGAAGATTAAGGAAATCACGAAGAATAAGGAAAGATAGGTTGCAGATTAGACGAAGAGGAGGAGAGAGAAAGAGGCACACCACATGGCTATCATGAAAGCTCTAGTAAAAAAGAAGAAAGGGATGGGAAGAGACAAAAGAGAAAGAAATTAGTTAACTAGGATTTATTAAGGTTTAATTAGAGTTAATTAGGTCAATTTGGGGTTATTTGAGTTAATTAGGTTAATTTGAGGTTAATGACTAACAACTTTAACGACCGTCATTGAAAGTATTTTAATGTTTTTGTATATAATTCGGGGGCACCTAGTGAGCTTTTGAAAATACATGAGACCAGTGTATTTTTTTTAAAACTTAGAAGTATCTAGTGAAAAACTTGTAGAATTTATTATTATTATTATTTAGAAAAAAAATGTATAATGTGACATAAAAGTTTAATCATCTATACTTATTACTACGAGTTGTACTAAACTTTTATCATTCATGATATGCTGAGTGTGTTTTATCTAAGATGATATCCGAAGTTAGCGACTATTGAGGTTTTTTTTTCTTCTTCTTGAATATAATGTGAGGTCATCTTTGTAAAGTGGGATTTGACATAGATTTGACAAAAAATTAATAGGACAACATTTGATCATGTCATGGGTTTTTATGTTAATGACATGTGAATATACATACCTTTCATATAAATATTTTCACCAATATTTTATAGACCAGACAAAGTTGATAGGAACACAAAGACTTGAACCCGAAGATCCAAAAGACCCTACCCAAATCGAGACCCGATTTAGGCCCGTTCTAAAATAACGAGAAGTCTTTTACCAATACTAGAACTGACACAAAACATCAACTTTACTTAAACTCGAAAGGACAATAACCCGAGTTAAACCAATTCGAAATTGACTCGAACCGATACACTAGGATCCGAACCGCCCGCGTCCGACTTAAACCCCCCAAATTGACAGCTCTACGGAGTACGGACCATCATGGTAATTTTGCCGGAGTATTAACAAAACTTGAGTTTAAGAATCAAAGGTTTTACTTGGGTTTTAGGGAGAAGTAGCCGTAGCAAGTGTAAAATTTCAAAGGTTGATTCTTGATGTGGAGATGGCGCATGGGCAGTTCAAGGTCGAAATCAACGGTGCGGAGGTTATCATCATCAATTAGAGCAAAACTTGAAGATGAAGGTTCTTGGTTTTATTCCCCTGAATGGTGGGGCCCAGATATCGAACACCAATCTCACTCCATCTTCCGAGCTACCTCCGCTCATGGGAACGGCGTCGTTTCAGTCTTCGCTTACCCTTCTTCTACACCCGTTAGTCTCTCTCGTCCTTTAAAATGGCTTTTACGTTTTCTTCTTTAATTTATTGGGTTTTCTTTGTAATAGTATAACTAAATTTGGGTTCTGAGTTTTGTAACTTTTACTATGCTCACTGAAAAAATGCTTTTGTTGTTTTCTACATTGCTGCATTGTTGGGTAGTTCAAGATTCAAGAGTAATTGGTCAAGAAATGCTTCTGTTAATAGTTGGAAATACTTCATTGAGTTTTAATATAATGTGCAACCTGAAATTTCCTATAGGGTTTTGCTAAAGTGATTCGAATGCGAATGAAGGAGCATGTTCGTGCTGTGTTGCCTCGGATTATTTACCCCATAGATTATTGAGTTTGAAGCTTTTATAATTGGTTGTTTGAATGGGTTGCATTGATTTTGTCGATTTGGGCTTTGGCCTTGTAGACCCTATCTTTTATGGACTTTGTCTGATTCAATAGACAAAAAAAAGTTAAAAAGGATTGGAGATCCTCGTGCTTAGGTTAGGCTGATAAGTAGTTGCATTAATAAATTTAGACTAGTATCTTTGGCTGCTGTGTATCTTATCAAGAAAAACCCATGATAGTTTGCTGATACCCTGTGCACAATTATGTAAGAATAAACCTTGTAAACTCAAAATCGATAAAATGCAGATTTTATTTTGTAAATATGATGTTAGAAAAAGTTGATTGACTATATATTCTTGGACCTCTGACAGACTGCAAATCATTGGTGGAAAACAGAAAACTGGCTTCAGAAAAGAAATGCTGAAGTACGTTCAGATACTAAACATGAGCAACACTTTAAAGTACTTGGTTATCAGTGGCGTGTGCTTCGGTTTAACGATGTTACACGGCAGAGTGCTGTAAAAGTTATGGCAGCTTTTGAAGTGTCGGATCCTAGTTCAATATACTACATGCAGCAACCGCACGTTTTGGCTGTTCCTTGTAAGTGTTTTTGAGCTGAAAAGTGTTGATACATTAACTGATTTGGCAAAACATTGTTGGAGCTTGCGACTCTATAACGTGATTCTGGTTAATGGCATAGAATCGCTCCAGAGTGTGAGCTTTGTTTGTTTTGGTTGCTTACATTATCGTTATTCTGCTCTCTTGTCTAATATACATTCTTTATACTACTGCTATCCAATACCTTAGCATGTCTTTTTTTTCCCTCTCTTGTAGCCTTGGAGGAAAGGTATGATGGAAAGTCTGTGTATGGAATTTTGCTCTGTTGGTTACAGCCGATGTCTGTCTTCTTTTGTGATATATATATCTAAATTGCTTGATGTCATCTGGGTATTGAGCAGATTTTGTTTTAGAAACTAGAAAGGTTCTGTTACTCTATTGCTTCCTGCTGAAAACATCCTATGCTGGTCCCATTTGTGTGCTTACACCTGCTCTATCTCTGTCTTGGGATTGGGAGTTGTTATATGTATTCTCTCTTCCTCTCCTCACCTTAGTATCTATACTGGAGATAGTTGATCACCATTTGTTTACTGATAAAGACATGCTCAACTTTTCCCTGTTCTTCTTACCTTGTACCTATTATAGCTGGTATGAAGATAATCTTTGAATTCCAAGTTGCTGAAATTGCTATCTGCAGCTGAGCTTCAAATGTATCTAGCTTCTTAATTGTATTGCTCAGTATTTTACTGATGGAAGTACATTTGGGTGTACCATAAAAAAATGGAAAATTTGTCAGAAACCACCTTTTAAAATCACTTTTTTGTGAGAAACCACCTTTTAAATTTTTTTGGTTAAATAGCCACCTTTTTTACTTTTTTTTTTGTTGAAAGTCACCTGTTGACGGAACTTGGGCATTGACTAACGTTTTACGGCGTTGACCATCACGTGCATGGCACGTGATGTCATAACACCTTATTTCTTCCTTTTTTTTTCCCCGATTTTCCCCCCAAACCCACCCCCTTCCTTCACATCTCTCTCTCTCTCTTCCATTCAACCATTTTCCCTTCACTCTCTTCCATTCACCTCAAAACCCACCACTCCACCAGAGCACCACCAAACCATTAAATTCAGCCATAAAATTTGAAGGTGTAAAGGAAAAGCTATATCTCCAATAATAATCTCAGGAAAAATGCAACAACATCACAAGGAAAAAAACATCAAAATTAAGGCAACCTTGGTGGTTTAGATTGATAAAACGAAAAACAAGGAATCACGAATTCACCATAGTATAAAGTATAGAGTATAATTTGTATGATCGTGATTGCATAATTGGGGCCAAATCAATTGAGAAAGTGAAGCAGTAATTAATAAAAAAAGAAAGGAGAAAACGTACCAAAACAATGCTTTTACAAAGATGATGAATAGAAGGAGCAGAGAGGAGGTGTCGTCTAGCTTCAAGAGAATGCTCGTAGTAATCGGAAGGGACAACTTTGAAGCTGAAGTCTTTAACACCATTGACGCGCAATACGGCGGAGAGACGCTCAGCGGTGGCGTAATTGGTGGTGGCGTCATTGGCGGCGTCGTCAGATGAAAGTTGAAGCTCAGCCTCAAGGTGCGCTATTCTTTCTAGGATTCGTCTTTGAATTCTTTTGCGGGTTAAAAGTAGCGGTAGAAGAGGAAAATGAGAGAGAAAATGGCTTCGGAGCTTTTGCGGTGGATGAATTTGATAATGCTGCTGCTGTTGTTGTTGTGGAATGTAATGCTACTGGATTTTGCAGAGCCGCCATTGTTGTGTGCTTCGAAGAGAGGAGAGAGAGAAAGAGAGATGAAGGAAAGGGTGGGTTTAGGGGAAAAATCGGGGAAAAAAGGAAGGAAGAAGGGGTCACGTGCCATACACGTGATGGTCAATACCGGAAAACGTTAGTCAATGCCCAAGTTCCGTCAACAGGTGGCTTTCAACAAAAAAAAAAAGTAAAAAGGTGGCTATTTAACCAAAAAAATTTAAAAGGTGGTTTCTCACAAAAAAGTGATTTTAAAAGGTGGTTTCTGACAAATTTTCCTAAAAAAATTAACATAAAGTGGTGTCTTGCCATCAGCATTCTTCAAATCTATCATCTATGTGCATAAAGTCCTGCCACCCCTGAAGGGAAGGAAAAAAAGGAAAAGAAAGTTTCTCACGTTAATGTATTTTTTCGACCACAGAAGCTTACATTTTAACTCATTTGTGCTGCTTGGCTTTATTTTTCAAGTATGCTGCTGAAGTTTCTCAAAAGAGATAACAAATAGCCCTAAAAACTGAATGACTTAATACTTGATAATTCTAAACTAGGCATACACTAACTTCTTTCTTTGTGTGTTCTTAGCCGTTGACCGATGTTTAAGTTGAATGTTCCAATTTATAGTATTTGTTAACTGTTATCAATTTTCGAGATGCTCTATGCAATTTGCATGTTTGTAATATTAGTTTATAACATATTTTTATGTGGCATTTGGTGTTTCATATTCCTGTCGTATTGCTAGTGTAAAATCTTGAACTTCCTTGCAGATACAAGAAGCATGGTATCAGCTGGATTGACTGCTCTATCATCTACTAGTTATGATCTTGTGAGTGCAGTCAATGGAAAGAAAAAAATGCGCGTATTATGTGTCGGTCATGGCGGAGGAAGTTTACCATTATTTTTAGCTTCTAAAATTCAAGGTAGCAGGAATATTTCCGTCCTATTGTAGTCCTTGGAATATGCTTTGGATTTTTTTTCTTCTTGAAATATTCAGACCCCTGTGCATTAATATCATATGCACCTATGCATCTACGCCTATAGCTACGCCCGTGTTTCCCTACATGCAGAAACTGGATTTTGTTGTATTGTATGAGTCATTGGTGCTGGTGAAAAGGTCTTTCGTTCTTCCTATTGCTCGAAAGCTACATTCATATTTCCCTACATGCAAAAGCTGGATTTTATTATAATTTTATGAGTCATTGGGGCTGCCGAAAAGGTCTTTCAATGTTCCTATGTAATGAACTAATATTGCTATGGCAGATTGAAGAAGAAGATTAAGAACTAAAACTGATATTGGATTGATAATGTGGAATTTGACAGTAAAAATGAAGATAGCAACAAGCTTTCGAGAGGCTTGTTTCTCTCCCAAAACTAAACCACTAAACTCTCCAATATTTTCTTCATAATTTCTTCTCTCCTATTCCCCTTTACTTATAGTAGACCTCCCTACTATCTCCTCTAACTAACTAGCTGCCTTCCTTCCCAAGCTAACAAAATAATTAGTGTATATTATTACCAAAAGTACCCCTGCCCCCTTAGGCTAGTCTATTACAATATACTGCACAAATATGATCTAATGTAGTGAGTCTTGGTTTTTCTTTGCATATTCAATAATCTAAAATTTATAATAACTTCGCCTATAACTATTTTCTGTGTTTTTTTTTGGTGGCAAATGACAATCCGGATTTCAGAAATCAGATTTTGGTTTTGGCACATATATTATGAATAGTTATTATATCTGTATTAAAGTTTCAGTTGTGAAGAGAGAGAAGAACAAATGAAGTGTTGGGATGGGGCAAAAAAAGGGTTGATGTTGATAGAGAGAAGAATTAATAGGAATGTGATCTTTTATTGAAACAGCCTCAAAAAGGAATATACGAAGAATATTATGGGTATAATAGGAGGGAGTGAGTTCTGTCTGTGTGGTTTAGCCATTTAAATATCTGAATTGTCATTTGATTTTGATAGAAAATCTCAACTGAAAGAATAACAAACATATAGTAGGTGAACTAAGCTAACAGTTACAGTATGCGCTTCTGTGACACATGTTTTAACCATTATTGATACATAAATTGCATGCAAAGAGTACGTGTTGCTTGCTAACATGATGTTTTATAGATGGCTTTTGTATCCCACTCATGGTGCTTTACTTGTGACTACATTTCTGTGTTCATGAAGAATATAGGCAGACCTTACCCTTTAGACCACATATCACTCTGACGGCCCGTTTGGTTAGTGGTCATAAATAGTGGTAATGGTAATGAAATTTAGTGTAAATTTGTAAAGAAATTCTCATGCCAATGACCATGGGAATGAAACTTTATCACAAAACATGGGTTTCACTTTACAAATTTCCATTACCATCCAATACCACCTTCCCAAGTGGTAATGGATGGTAATGAGATTTTAGGAAGAAAATGGATATCTTGTGATGGAGTAGCATTAAAATAGGTAATGACATTGGAATTCTAGTACAAATTTACACTATAATGCATTATCATTCCCACCATTTATGGCCTCTTACCAAACGGGCCGTGAATGTTTTTGTACATGAACATGACAATGGAAGGACAGAATGGCTTGGTAATGGAAAGTTTGTTAAAAAATGGATGAGGCTATGAGCCCAGTATCATGCTTTACACCTTCCTGCTTACATTCTGCTTGTTTACTGGTGTTACTGCAGTTAGTAGATAAGAGATGACATCTGCCAAATAAGAATAGTCTACTGGTCTTACTGCAGTTAGTAGATTTTGAAAGAGATGACATTTGCCAAATAAGAATAGTCGACAGTTTTCTTTGTTTTCACAGCTTTCTTCCTGAATCATGTGACTTTTCCTTTGATAGAAAGTGTATAACTGTAGTTTGACTTGGAAAGGTGAGCTCAGAGATGTCCAGTGACGTTCCCGACCCTGAGGGAGAGGCTTGCAGTTGTGCCAGCTATTGCGGGTATAATCTAAGCTAGAGCTCTTATGCATGTCTTCGGACTCTAGACACCAATTGATGATGGGATTCCATGTATCCTATTACTGCAATCAGTAAGGCTTTGTTTTTGGACTTGGAAAATGAAATTCATGTATGCAGATTAGATGAGTATATGTCATCTGAAGTTTACAGTATGTTTTTCTATCTTGTACCTGGTCAAAAAATATTGTTTTATAGTCAGGAATTGAATATGCCATCTCTTTTGATAAAATAAACATATTGTGATAATCCAAATTCCTCTTCTTTGCTCCGAGAATTTATTCTTGTCCAACGATTTGAGAATGTCTGTTTTGTATGTGAATTGTAAATCTGAAAATTCTATGCGTGTATGTGCCTGTTCAATGATTATTATGGTAATTTGGTGAAACACAGCACATACAGAAGTTTCTGATAACTCTTCTTTTCCTTTGGATGATTAGGTGCTGTTATTGACATCGTCGAAATAGACCCTCTTGTAATTTCAACTTCCATACAAGCAATGGGTTTTCCATCATTCTCAGTTGCAGTTACTCCAGGTTACCGTGATCTCTCAAGAACCAATACAGTGGATGATGTTCTATGGAAAGGCATCCATGAGAGACTTTTCCTTTATGAGTCGGATGCTGAGAAATTCATCCTCAAAACACAAAACATGTACGACATTATCTTCATTGATGCATACGATGGGGATGATGTTTTTCCTCGCAAGCTTTGGGACCCAGATTCTCCCTTCCTGCTAGCCCTAGCTAGCAGACTCAATCCTTATCATGGCACTGTTGTAGTGAATCTTCACTCTGATGATGATGTACAGAGTGCTGATGCATCAGCTGCTTTTATTCACCAGTCAGTTCTACCTATGGGGAAATATGTTTCTGAAGTCTGCCAAGCATACAAGAATATGTTGGTGTGTAAAAGTTCCTCTTGTAGACAACAATTTCCTGGAGTCGGGTTCACTGTTTCAGTTCCTTGGGTATGCAATACAACCCTTGTTATTTCTAGAGGTTTTGGTGTGGCTGTTAAAAGTTTGGACCAGGATTCAGTTTTGAATATCCTTGTGTCTAAATCTGTTTCGGTGGACAGAGATTTAAATATGCCATTTTCATGTTTACAGTATCTGAACAGACGTTTTCGTCTTCTTGGCTGACATTCAAGAATGTACAGGAAAAAATTGTAGTTGCATTGTCGGAAGGTTGTGAGTTTTTACAGGTATGGCTGGTTTTGCTGCCTGCAAAAATTATGAGAGAACATCTCACATTTGGCACACCTTCATATAGGAAGTGAACACTTGCTCGGAAGTTTTGAATTCCGTCTAATTGTACTATACATGTTGTATCTGTTCTTGTCGGGTATGTTCAATTTGGAACTCGGAGCATTTAGCATTCACATATTTGAAGACCTTAATTGACCAAGCACCAATAGGTCTTTGTACTCATTGCTATTTCTTCTTTGTTGTGTCATTTTCTAGGTGTTAAGGTTTCAACCTTTGAGAAAGACAGCAATGAACACTGGGTAGCTTAAAATTTCTGAGCCTTGGCGTTGAGCGCCTTCAGTGCTGGAAAGACTGCAGTTAATTGATGCGTTGTTAAGCCCATGTTATGATCTGCATTGTTTTCTGTTCACATCAGCTTATTAATTTAACTTGTATGTAAAATAAACAGGCTAAAGCCCCATGGTGCAATGTGTGAGCCACCATTTTGGTAATGTTGATCTATAATTTTCTTTGTCTGTACTCTATTCGTAAGAGGTGAACAAAACAAACAAAAAACCTCTTAAAACATGGAATTTGAAGTTCAATAATAGATTAATCAATAAAAGTTGGCCGAAGATGAATAATACCATCTAGCATATTTTTAGAGACACCTACAAGGCTACAGCTTTTAAGTCTTGCTAACTAGTTTTTAGGCTTGGACTACGCCTTGAGTAATGACATTTTTCATTTATTAATATTTTACTTTAAAATAATAGCACTAAATATGATTTGGTTTAGTGGTTAAGACTTCAATATATATGAACTTGAAGTCATGGGATCAAATCTTATACAATATCCTAATGGAGAGCGTCATGTGGCAATGACACCATTCCTTTTTTTAGAAAGGCTTTTTAATATATATTAGTATAGATTTTTCGAGGGCTACCATACAAAACTCTTATCATCCACCTTATAACTTTCTAAGACTTTCTTCTGAACATCACCTATTAACGTATTCCATTAACAATTCAGCTAATAAGGTCCACCCAATCTTTCTTTCCCCAATATTCTTATAGGCTTAGTTCTACCTTATGAGCACTAGCTAAAAACATACTGATCGGAAGGAAGAGAACTAATTTTTATTAGCTGTGAACTAAACTTCTGCAACTTTTGTTGATATCGAACTATCTTAAACTAATCTTCCCAAAATTAACCTACCACAATTTATTAGCAGTGAACATAACTTATTTGAGTACTTATTATTAGCAAGTGAAAATAAGGTGAGAAAGATATATATATATATATATATATATATATATATATATATATATATATATATATATAGCTTAGTTTAAGCAATGAATAATTGAAGATAATGTACGACTGAGTGTGCTAAATTGTGTGACAGAAGTCATTCTAGTGGACATTCAAATAACAGAAAGTTTGAGCAATGAATAATTGAAGCTAATATAGCTACTACCTAAGCTACTACCTAAGCTACCGTCTACATTTAATTCTAAAACTAACATATCCTGTTACTACTTAAGACCCACCAATTGCAAAATAAAAATAAAAATAAAAACAAGATAATTATGTAAACTGAAGTAGAGATGCCAGGGAGAATATTGTTCTTCATCAACCAGCTTGCCATAAGTTTATATGCATGTTGAGTCATATGAACTCCATCCCAACTCACACTCTTATATGGATGTTCGCATACTGGAACTCCTTTGTATCCGCACATACTTGTCATGTTAAAATTGTATTCATTGTTGCCAATTCCACAGCATGCCTTTTGCACTTCACTCTTCTTGAACCCAAGTGAAGCTGCATGTTTTAGGAGTCTCCTCAATGCATTGTAATAGTCAGCATAAACGATTGCGACGTTTGGGTATTGCATTTGAAGCTCCTTAATAGATTGTTCTAAGTGATTGTTTTGAAACATTGCGAATTCGTTCAAATCTTTAAGACAATGAAGCTCATCGTACATCTTCGGATCGTTGGATTGGAAGGCACTTAGATAGATAGGCATGCAACCAATTGGGAAGTTACCAGGAATCACAACTTTAGTAGCACCTAAACCAATTACTTCTTTCACAGTGCTTGTTATAGCTTGAATGACTTCATCTACCATTTGTTGAACGTCTTGCAATGTCTTTCGTTGGAAGAAGGCATAGTTGAAGTTGTTACCGCCTGTTTCGATGATGAAAAGGGCGTTTGCGAGTTTGTGTTTGCACTCGGAAGGATGCGAACAAAGTGAATGAAGGAAAGACCTAAACCAACCCAGTTGAACAGATAGTGAACTGTTTGTGACAGGTGATAATATGTTTTTAGCAGCTAGTGTTGAAGTGGTGAGAGCGGTCGATCCGGCCACAGCGAAGTTAACCCCATGATTGAAGTTGCCACCTTCATTAAGATATGCATCTAAAAATGGTAACTTGAAGTGTTCAGCTGCATTAAAACAAAAGATGTTAGTATTTTGGATTTATAAACAACAAGGTTTAAGGTTACTCTAAACTGCTAATCATACCAACTATAAATATTTAGTTATTTACATTAATACACTTTTTTTTTTATCCATATGAGCCACGGCGCACTACTGAAAGGTTAGGGAGGATTCGAACCCGCGACCTATTAACCACTGGCCAGACAGCATCCTTGGTTACATTAATACACATCTAATAAAATAAACTCACATCATATTATTCTAATATTCAAGTTTTGCTAACAGTAAATCTTTTGTGCATTGTATCCGAAGGATTGCATATGAAGAATCACAAGTTAGCATGCATACTTAATGTAATAATTATGGACCCTTTAGTTCTGAGTGCGTGATTATGGAAAAAAAGAAACGCATGTTCGTAATAATGGTTTTTGCTCTACACATCGTTTTGATTTTTTTATTGAAATTTTCTTGATTAGATATAGCATATTAAATCAACAACATATATTCGTAGGTAATCACATACCAATATAGTCAATCATAAGAAGACCGTTGGAAGTCTTGCAAAAGCTGTATGCATCGCCGAATTGGTAAATTGCTTCAACTTCCGCTTTTTGTAGAGCAAGTGCATCAAGACAACGAGGAAGCGAAGAACATGAAGCAAGAATCACAAACAAAAAGACCACTTTCATGCTAGCCATTATTAATGCTTACGGTAAACTCACAAACTACCAGAAGAGTTCTTTGTTCTCCCGTATGAGCGAGTAATTGTATGGTAGTAGAGGTGGGAGGGAGAGGTCGTATTTATAGTTTTGAAGGGTAGACAAATAAAATCCTAATTCAGCTCGGTGAAGGATTTGTTATTGGTCTGTCCTTACTCCTAGCTTTCCTAGATCAATTAATACCGAGTTGATTAAGGTTTTGTTCAACTTGCAATGCAAGAATAAGAAAATGAAATTTGGCGATATTTGAGTAAGTTAGGATTCTAATCTCATTGGTTAATGTACTATACTAAGTTATAAGATTGGTAAAACTAAAGGGATACGATGATTGCAAATCTAATATCATATACTCCCTCCTGTCTTTATTAGTTTACCCGTTTCTTTTGCACAAAGTTTTAGGAGAAACAATGTTGTGGAACATGAAAGAAAGGAAACTATTATTTTATATTAAAGTTGAATGTATGTGTGATGGAAAGTTAGTGGTCCATTCCAAAAATAAACAAAAGAAATGGGTAAACTAATAAGGGACATCCCAAAAAGGAATACGGGTAAACTAATAAAGACCGAATCGAGTATATATATAACTTATATAAGATAACTAATATATAAACTAGAGTCTAAGATCCAATACACGAGGTCGCGACATTGGACATCCTTATTAGACGTATTTTGTCGCACTTATTAAGTGTCATTATTTTTAAAAATAAATAGTTTAATAATAAATATATATATATAGAATTTAGGATAACAATGAAAAACCTATAGTCAATTGATTATATCTTTTAATATATATTTCAAATAAGTTATAATTTTTGTATTATTGGAAAGTATTTAATAATTACTTTAAAACAAGATCCATTTATAATATCTTTCAACTCTGTAATAAAGTATCGTATAAAAAGAAATATTTACTATATTAACGTATTAAAGCAATCTACAACAATTAGAATTAGGAATGTATAAGAAGTCTTCCTCTCCAACATTTTTACAAATCCTATTCATGATAGAATTTAAAGATGTATAAGAAGTTTTCCAAATTAAAAAAAAAGTATAAGAAGATACAAAAGATAACATTCACAAAGCATCTAATCTATATATATATATATATATATATATATATATATATATATATATATATATATATATATATATATATATATATATATATATATATATATATATGATCTTGTGAAAACCATATATACACTGAAAACTCAAAAGTAGTTATCTGGTCCGTTGATTCTTGTAATACAACGGACAGAATAAACGCGTGTAAAACTTTAATATTGATTTGAGCCCTCCACCTTACTCTCTGTTCTCACTAGGGGTGTAAGTTCGGTTTTCGGTTCGGTTTTGAGACAAAACCAAACCAAACCGAAACAAATTCGGTTTCAACATTTCAAGTCCAAATCCAAACCGAAATTTATCCCAAACCAAACCAAACCAAACCAAACCGAAATTAAAAAACCAAAACCGAACCAATCCAAACCAAACCGAAACTTTTTTGTTCCAAAATTTGAATCAAACCGAAATTACATAATAGAGAACAAAAATCGTAACTTTATATATCATAATTGTAAATTCTTACAAAGAATAAAGATTTCGTAACTTTATCATTATTGTAACATTGTAAATACGAAAATTATTGAACATAATAACGAAAAAAATGACCTTCATAATTATTTGTAACATTCAAATAATAATATAATGAAATGGAGTAGATCTTCAATCTTCAATCTTCAAATAACGAAAATAATGAATGTGCACTGAGATATGTTCTTCGATCTTTAGTGAGACATGGAGGAGACCACCAAGGAGAGGAAAGATATTCTTCAACCATCAGTCTGGAGCACCACTGAGAAGATAGAGAAACAAAGGAGAGGGAGATGCCGGAGATCAACTGGAGGAAAGAGAGAAACAGAGAAGAGGAAGAAATGGAGCGAGAGGAGATAGAAACGGCTGAGGGAGAGTTAGGGTTTTGTTTGGAGAGTTAGTGTCCTTAGGGTTTTCTTAGGAGTTAGATGTGGAGCTTGTAAGAAAATGGGCCTTATATCTTCTAAAACCATCAAAGGCCCATATCACATAGATAATTCGGTTTGGTTTGGCTTTTTTCGGTTTTTCAAAATAAAAACCAAACCAAACCGAAAAACTGAAATTTTTTCTTTTTCCAATCCAAACCAAACCGATTTTGAAAAAAAACCAAACCAAATTACTAATTCGGTTTGGTTTGGTTCGGTTTTCGGTTTTTAACCAAATAACTTACACCCCTAGTTCTCACTCATGCACACTTTCTCCCTCCTCTATTTCTCTGCTTCTTTCTCTACTCTTTCTCTACTCTTCTACTTCTCTCTTACTCATTCATTACCCAAAAAAAACTTAGAATTCAATCAATCATTCTAATGATTCATCACAACATCACTAACATCACTTGAAAAAATCCATTAATTAGAGCTTGAAATCTTGAAATTGTTGAAAGGTCATCAAATTCATTGATCAACAGAGCTCAAGTCAAAACTTAACAATGGTGGCAATATAACTTGCAATTCATTCATATTAATTTCCAAGTTCGAATTCTCTGAATTTCTCCATATTATTCATTCTTTGAACTTGTGAATTGCTTATTTTAGCTTGTCAATAGGAAAAAGGTCATGCTTTTTTGAATTGGTGGTAATTATATTGGAAACTTGTTTGTCTTTTGATTATTTAGGTTTACTTTCTTGAACTAGCTCACATTTCGTTTTTTTAGGCGCACAAACGAAAAATGATTCGAAAATTGTTGGAAAGAAGACGAATGATGGTGTTGAAATTTAACTTTTAAATGCTTTTGAATTATTTGAGGGATGTTTTTTTTTGCTTTTTTTTTTTTTTTGCAATTTCTAAAATTTTAGGATTTCAATTAGGAATTGTATGCATGCGTTAGTGTTGTTTATTTTGCTCATTTTAAGTAGTTTTTTATCATTTTAAACGATAATTTCTTACAATGAGCAACCAAGTAAAATGAGTAAACAACATAAAATGAAGAAAATTTGTAAAATGAGCAAAAGTTTCTTAATATAAGCAAAAAACTTAAATTGAACAAAAAATTATAAAATGAACTAAAGTTTATTAAAATCAACAAAAATGTAAAATGAGCAAAAAAAACATCAAATGTACAAAAATTTGTAAAATGAGCAAAAGTTTCTTAAAATGAGCAAAAGCTTTCGTAAAATGAATAAAAGTTTCTTTTTTTTTTTAGGGAAATGAATAAAAGTTTCTTAAAATGAGCAAAAATATAAAATGAGCAAAAACATAAAAATGAGTAAAAATTTGTAAAATGAGCAAAATAGCTGGTTTTCAGTTTAACGCTGGTTTTTGAAATAGGCTATGGTTTGTAAATTTTTTTTAAAATTTTTATTGGATTTAAATTAATATATAAAGGAGAGTCTGAAAGCCAAAACACAAGGTCCTGACATTTAGCGTCCTTATTATATGTCATTTGTCAATGGAGATTTTACTTTATATTATCAAATAAACTATTTAATAAATCAATAAATCGGAACTGAAATTATTTTCAAATAATATCTAAGCACATTAATATACAAAAAGATATAAAACTGTCCATGAAGTTAAAAGACTGTATTTTTGAAACAGGCTAAGGTTCGTAAAAATTACCTACCCCAGATTGTTTGAATATCCAAAATTTATGAATATCCAAAAAAAAATTAATATATTAATAAAATATATATAGGATAAGAAGAAATAGAGTTTGATTTACAATGATGTACTTAAGTATTGTAAGTCGATTATAACTTTTAATATATATTCGAAAAACTTATAATTTTGTAACATCAGAAAATAATTAAAAAATACTTTAAAACAAGATCTATTTAACATATCGAAAAATAATAAAAATACATTTAAAATTAAGAAAAATACATATATAGAGTTTAGAATATGAAGAAATAATGTTTCGTATACAACGAATACTTAAGTATTGTGAATCGATTATAACTTTTAATATATATTCTGAGAACTTATAATTTTTGCACCTTAGAAAAGTACTTAAAAAGGTACTTGAAAATAAGATTCATTTACAATATATTTAAAATTTTGTGAAAATAAGAGATTTTCCTAAAATTCCTAATATATATTTGAGTTGCATGTGATATAATTTCATTATTTGTTTTAAAGAAATAAATAATAAACAATCATGAATCAACTAAAAGATAACGTATAAATGAAATCATCATTTACCTTAGTGTTGGTTTTCATATTTATCTTTTCGAAAACCTATTGCAATATAATTAGAATCACCGATGATCTCCTTCCGAAAAATTCAATGATTTGTTTTCAACTACATCTTTTATAGAAATCCTATTCGTGTTAGAATTAGTGTTAGTACTTCCTAAAAAATATATTTTTTCCATATTAAGCTAATCACGTGTTCCCATTACCCTTTGATTTGATGCTTGTTGAGTTCTTATCCAACCTAGTGATGGTCTCAAAATTATACTCTCAAAATCATAATGTATTCTTAGATTAGCTTAATTCTATAATAACAATTCCATGATATATGATCTAAGTATGTGTTTAAAATAAAAGTAAAATTATTACATACTATCAGGTGAGTATAACATAGCAACAGCAATCTCTCACCAAAAAATTCTTCACAATTTGCATATATTTCAAATCTCTATCATACTTCATATTCTACATAAGTATTCTGAACCATCAAAAACCAATAAATTTACATAATTTTGGCGGCAATGTCATAGATGGTATCAAAATAATTATTCTCATCCTATTCCTAACGCATTCAAAGTTACAAAAAAAGAATGTGGGAAATTTTTTCTGCAGCAAATGCATGAAAGAAAACAAGAATTTCCCATATATATATATATATATATATATATATATATATATATATATATATATATATATATATATATATTCAAATTGAAGATTTCAACTATTTTATTTGATATAATTTATAACACAAACTCAATGAACATATACAAAGTAGAATTTGGAGTAAAAGATAAAATTGCATGACATTTGTCCTATTTGACAACTTGCACATAAGTTGATAGTAAAAACACTTTTTATACAATAAAATGGTATACCAAAAGCCATATACTCGTAATAATATCATTGAAATTTCAATCTCTTAACATGTATTTTCTCTATTTCAAAATACTTGCTACACTTCCCTAAAATGGAAATGTATACTTACTACATACTATAAATCGACTTTTGTTTACCCAAATTGAAATCATGGATTCGGAAATACCATGTTATTTACCATCCATATTTACTGTATATCATCTGTATATATACGGTATTTTTTATTCTTTTCCCTCCCCTACTTCTTCTTCCTCACAATCACCACCACCTAGCCACCACTACCACCTTCCCCCGAGCGATTCCTCACCGGCATTCCTCCCCCCGCGCGCTTCCCTCCACCCCTTCTTCTTCTTCCTCCCTTCACTGAAATCTTTTAAAAAAAAAACTACTGTTCATAGGGAACCGAATAGTTTTTTCAGTTTCACTATGGTGGAACCGAATGATTTTTTTGGTTCCACCATGGTAGAACCGGAAAAAAAATCCGGTTCCTCCATGGTGTAATTGAATTTTTTTAGTTTCCACCATGGTGGAACCGAAAAAAATGGTTGGTTCCACCGTAGTGGAGATGAAAAATTGGTTCGTTACCTGCTAAAAAATTATAAAACTTTTTACATTTTTATGGTAAGAAAGTAAAAAAAAATATACAAAATGCGTATCGAAAGTAAATGCGGGCGGGAAAACTTATCACAAAACATATCATAACTCCAGGGAAGGAACACAAATAGAGAGGTTAAGCCATATCTCCAGACTTTTGAGGGACGTCTCCCCACCTTTCTTATTTCTTACTTCCAAAACTTCTAGGTCATGACCCTACACAAAGGAGCAATACCCGCTCCATACACATAATGAGCAATACCCGCTCTTTGAATGTTGTTCATCACTGCTAACGCAGCTACTTCTAAAACAAAACTTTTCTTATATGTGATACTTATATTCAAATACTTTACTTAATTACTTATTCATAATCAACTACAACAACCTTTAAAATAAACTTAACTTATCTAAACAAGTTTCGAAAAACAAGCTTGCTATGTCGAGTTCCACTATTGCAAAGAAGTAACTTAATAACAAGGTTTCGGAGACGACATCATGGTTATCCAGAGTGGTTAATAAAGTGATCAACAAGATATGACAGTATGAATAGGTTTCACAAGGAGGTTCTTAAATATATGAAAAGGCTACGCCACGCAAGTAAACAAAATATCAATTTTACGGTTTCGGTGTTATATTAAAATATGGTAGTTTAGGTGCGAGTTTATATCGTAACTTCTATGCTTAACTAAGGGTTTAGGTACGTTAACAAATAAGTGGATGCATGCAGTAGGTATTCAACATTTAAAGGTACTTAATGAACCAAAGAAACATGGTTTAATCAACTTGGAAAACAACTAAGCAGAAATCAAGTTTCAGGTGTTCTTTTACTTAACGAATCAAGGTTGTGCGTGGCGTTTGATCAAATTAATGTTTCTAAAGACAACCTAAATTTGTTTTTAAAAAGTATCTAAAATTTTTAGCCAAAACCAACCACCCCCTAAATGAAGGCTTTATTCCGTTAACCACTCCTCACTGGAAATTTAAAATAAACCAACCCAATTAGAATATCAAGTGTTAATTTAAGGTTATTGTTTTATCTCCTTGTCCAACAAGTAAGCTGTAGATTGAGCATTCTTGTCTAGCAAGTAAACTAGTATCCCTTAGATGTTCTTCCTTGGAGACTTGTGCAACAAATGTCTGAATCAACCTAGTCCAAGCCAGAGCTTCATTCCCGAACCTGCAAAAAGGGACCCACCCTAGAGGTTTGGGTGGTGGTTCCCCCTCCGAAGCTTAAGTCAGATATCAGGAGTTGTAAGAGAAAGTAGAGATAGAGAGAGAAAGTGAGAGAGTAGTTTTACAGAGTAACTTTGCACTGTTTGCATTGAATGATCTTTCTCCCGATTTCGTGGGTATTTATAAGTGATAGCAAGATGACAGCCTATCCTTAAAATCGCGCCCTAGAATAGTGGCTTCGATTGGCCGGGGAATCGTAACATGACACATGGCAGACATGATTTGTGAAGATTTATTAACCACTCTCCCGGCAGCCCACCTTACAGCGGGAGGTTCGACTTGTTGGGCCAGAAAGTTAACCTTTTAACCCAACTGAGTATAGCCCAGAGAAGAAGCCTTTTTTCTATGTTACCTAGGGGGATGACACGTGTGCGACCCTGATGAGCCCACGTGTCTTTTAAGGAGCCGTAGATGTTAGGCTACAACATTTGCCCCTAAAAGGGCTTTCACTGTTGGTCCATCTGACGGTTAAGGCCCTTTTACCCAAGGTAGCTTTATTCAAAATGAAGGAAATGACACGCCCTTTTTCTGGGTTTTACCGGTCATAACCGACCGTTACCCTCTCTTCTTCGGTCACTCCTGACTGGTTCCACAAGTTTCTTACCCCCCTATAAATAACCTTGGTGTGAGAACATTCAACCATTTCACACCTTGAGCGAATTTTTCTAGAGAGAGAAGCTCTGCAAATTGTTCTAGAGAGAGAGATAGATCGTCCAGCCTCAGCTTTCTTCACCGAATCATCCAGGCGCTTTAGCAGGTATCTTTTCTTTGCTCTTTTTGCTCTTCTTTATTCTTTATTCTTTCTTAGAAAATCAATAAAATGGAATCATCTTCGTCAAATAATCCTGGCCGTCCAAGAGCTGGTTTTGACCCTAGAACCGATACTTCTTCTTCGGCACATTCTAGAGTTGGGCCTCTTCTGGCCAAGTATATATTTTTTTATGGTTTTGGCCGAGAAAGTCAGACGACCCAGTCTTTACCTGTGCAGGGTAATCTGGCGCGCGTCAAGCAAACGGCCCGGCTAAGACGAAAGGTAATAATTCCGTCAAATAGTTCGGATATGGAGGAATCTACTGGACGAGTTCCAGATGAGACGACGGAGGTCCAAAGTGCTGGGCCTTTAGGCGGCCCCCTTTCCCCTAGCCGCAGCTTTGAGGAGTCCCAAATAAACCCTGAAGCCAGTCCTTTTGGCCGGGACACTGAGATGGAGGAAACTGGTGAAGACGATAACATCAGGGATTCTGGTGCTGCCGATGAGTCAGACGAGGCTTCGTCTGAGATTAGAAAACGATTAGGTCCCCTCTCTGACCCCGCATTTATTTTAGCCAATCGCAAATGGTTAGAGAAAATAGGGCCGGACCCTAGCTATTTATCCAACTTCATGCCCATGCCGGGCTTTTCCTTCGTCATCCCTAATAAGGAGGCCACTATTTTGAGCACTCCCAAAAATCATTTAACTGTCTACAAGCTGGCTCTGGACGCAGGGTTAAGATTCCCCCTCCATGAGTTTATAGAGCAAGTGCTTCGTTATTACAACATCGGCCACAACCAATTGGCTCCCAACGCCTGGCACAACGTCTTGACGTTCATAGCCGTCTGCGAGTTGCGCGGCCTGGCCCTCTCTATTCAAGCCTTTACCCACATTCATTATGCGGCCAAAATTCCCGGTGCCGTGGATGGAACATGGCTCAAAGATTCGCAACTGTCCTCGGCTTTCTAACAGCACTGGGGCAAACCGTCAAAGATGCATGAATGGAAGGCCGACTTTATATATCTAAGGGCGGCCAACGACTCGGCCACGGAGAGCTACCGTTTTTATAACCGAGCCGTCACAAATACCGGACGAAAGGGGCCCCGGGCTGAGCTGGAGGACAAGTATGACGAGGAGGTAGTGGAGTACTTTAGAATAAAGAAGTACTCCGTGCCCGGCCGTATATCCTTTAAAGGGCCAGCTAACTGGATACCCTTTAAGGAAATGTTTTATAATGACGACTTGTTGGTTGCCGCCGGCTTGCGGTTAGCCGATGATAAAGGTATCCATTCAAATCCCCAAGTAAAACTCTTCGTCCATAATTCATTAGACTAACCAATTTTTTGTCTTTTTGCCGCAGACTCGGCCATAACACGTCTCAAGGCTTCTTGGACGGGAGACATAAGCATGTCTAAATTCACAGACAATCTATGGAAGGAATATGCCAAAAGCAAAGGGCGAAAAGAGGGCCGAGACACCGGTAAATTATATATATATATATATATATATATATATATATATATATATATATATATATATATATATATATATATATATATTTTTTTTTTAAGACGAGGATCATTCTGGCTCGTCCGGAATTGGCATCCAATCTTTGGACGAGAATCACCTAAAGAAGGAAAACGTCCAAGCATGGACGTTCACCTTTGGGACATTCTCGTCTTTGGACGAGTACCATTCGGACTCGTCCAAGTAATCGTAACTTTCTCTGGACGAGGATAGCCCGAAGAAGGAAAGCGTCCATACTAGGACGGCCACCTTCTTGGGGCCATACTGCCTCGAGAGGTTTTTGTAGTCTTTGGACGAGTACTATTTTGGACTCGTCCAAGTTATAGTACCTTTCCCTGGACGAGGATAGCCCAAGGAAGGAAAGCGTCCATGCTAGGACGGCCACCTTCTTGGGGCCATACTCGTCTGAGAGGTTTTGAGTTCTGAAGCTGGATGAAAAGTTGATTTCCTATCCTTGGATGGGGTCATGTTAGTCCGTCCAATTTTAGGACGGCTTCCTTCTTTGCATCAACTTCGTCTGTATTCAGAATTTTGTTCGGACGAGGTTCCCTTAGGAAAGGAAATCATTTTAAGACGCCTTCCTTCTTTGGGTGATTTTCGTCTGAAGCTTTGCAATTTGATTTAGATTTTGATCTGTGGACGTCCGTCATTTTAACTTGATTGTTTCTCGCAGAAAAATACTCCTACAAACAAACTCCCTCCTGGGAAGTCATCTTCGTCCAAGAAGAGGCCTACAAAGGCCACGGACCAACCTCAAGCTAAAAAGCCTAAGGGCTTTGTAAGAAAGAAAACAGAGAAGGCTACTCCGAGTGGGGGAGTGGAAGAAAAGACCATGCCTCCCCCTAAAGATAAAGCTCTTGAGGGGCCTTCTGCTGCCGCTCCGAGTGGAGGAGTGGGAGAAAATTCTGACCTTGCTGGTCAGTTGGACGCTTTGCCTTCCGACTCGGCCAAGGCTCGGACCCGGACTCGCCGAAGTCGACCCGCAGTCGGCCTTGGCTTTGGTGGTGCCAGGGCAGAGAGACGGCTGTCGAGAACTATCCGGCTTCGCGGCTCGTAGCGAAGCCGGGTCTCCCGGATGCCCTCTCCGTAAGGACGGCATCCATCTCGTCTGGTGAGTCGTTTTACTCAAATAGAGTTAGGACGGTGCGAGTCGGTGGACGGTCCATGAGTCCGTCCAATAGACAAGCCATCGTCTTTCCCATCAAGATGACTGACTCTCCCCCTCTTTCTAATAAGGGCAAAGGCCCAGCTCTACCCTCAGCTCCTCCCACCATGGACTCGGACGAAGAGTCTTCCCCTGCTTTTGCCAAAATGTCCAAGGGAGAAAAGGATCGCGCAAGCGATGAGCTCTTCAAATGTTACCCCGAATCCTACATCAAAGGATTAAGGGGAGCGTCTCGACGGCATGTTGGCTATATGTCCCAACTTTTTCGCCGAGGTATAATTTTCTACTGGTTTTGTTTTATACTTGTAAAATTAGTGTTTGTCTCTCGTCTAATGACTCGTTTTATTTTCATTGCTCCAGCTTTTTTCTCGCAGCATGCTTACTGAAGATTGGGCCAGAGAGCTGAGAAAGGAGAATAAGCAGCTCATCCACCTGGCGACAACGGCAGGCGACAAGGCCATCCATGACATTGAGATGGCCAACACCCTTCATCGTCAATCTCTGGAGGCTTTGGAGAAGAGATCATCCCTCCTTGAATCAGAAAACAAGAATTATCTTGTTACCATCAACGATCTGTACAAGGAGCTGGATCGTCTGAAGATGATTATTAATGTTGTCTCTGCTGATCTGAAGGGTGAGAGAGATGTGGCTCTCCTTGCCGCCGTTGAACTGAGAAGGGAGAACATTCTCTTAAGGGCGAAGACTGCCCGTCTGGAAAGGGAGACAACCCAGGCTTTTGACGATGCCAAGGAAGGATTGGCTCAAGTTGTTGAAACGTCTAAAGACTTGGCCGTCAAGGCCTTTGAGATGCCGGGCGGAAGCCGATGCGGTCCCTAGCTTCAGGCGTCGCCTGGAGTATCGCAGACGCCCATCGTGCTATGGTTTGTGCCGAGGAACCTCCGGAGTTTCTTGACTCCGACGACGAAGCTGCAGCTAAGGAGGAGAACCCTGAAGACGACCAAGAAACTCGTGCTGAAGATGATACCTAGCTTTAGGTTTATTTTTCCAAGTTTTTGGGCTTGTCTGCCGTTGTAGCCTTAACTCTCAGTCTTAAGCTGTAAATCTTTTGCCAATGACATATATGAAAGATTTTTTGCCAATTGCTTGTCTTTTATTTTTCTCAATTCCAATTTGACTAAGTATAGAATAAGCTTCGTCTTGAACGTTGGACGATCAGCACAGATGTTTAACGAAAAAGTAACGTGCTTGCCTTTAGACGACCGTCAATCTTTCCAACCAATCTCTCAGTTTAGGTGTTTCAAACTGAGGGCCATTATCAAAGACGATGGATTGTGGCATGCCAAAACGATTTATAATACTCTTCCAAATGAAGCTCTTGACATCGTTTGTAGTTATTCCTCGCATGGCTTCAGCTTCTATCCATTTAGTGAAATAGTCCACTGCAACTATCACAAACTTCTTTTGCCCCGCGGCCATGGGGAAAGGTCCATGAATATCCATGCCCCATTTGGCAAACGGCAGAGGAAACAAGATAGGAGTTAGGTAGTTGGACGGCTTCCGATCGCGAGTTCCCATGTTTCGACAACTATCACACTTCTTTGCATAGACGAGGGCATCCTCCTTTAAGGTCGGCCAGTAGTACCCCGTCCTTAAAGCCTTTTCACCCAATGCTCTTCCCCCAATGTGAGATGCACAAGCTCCTTCATGGAGTTCCTTCAGAACCTCTAGACCATCTTCTCTGGTGATGCACTTGAGGAGGGGGCGGTTTCTTCAACACAATAAGCGAACACGTCTTAAAATTCCTTCAGCAAGCTTATTAGAAGGCCCCTCAAATCAGGAGAGAGCGAGGACCCAATCTTCAAAGTTCTTTCTGGACGAGCCTCATCCAAACAAACATCTTCAGGGACCTCCACTGGCTCTAGACGCTCTATTGCCAGTCCCATGATGGCCATTACTTCGTCAGACGAAGGCGGTTCTTCCTTGACGGGCTCATACTTTCTTTTCTTGCCGGGGAGATGTTCGGACGTTTTCCTTGAGGGGGCAAGGGGCGTCTGAGGACTCTCAATTGCCCTCCTAGGTTCCCTTACAATCTCGGACGCCTTCCTTTCTCCAGCCACCTTCGTCTTATCTTTCCCAATTTCAGACGTTTTATGCTTGCCTCCGATCTTCGTCTGCTCTTCATCACATGCTTTCCATGAGGACGGCTTAAGGGTAGTTAGATAACATTCCCTAGCTGCCTGCTGGTCTCCATACAAGGAGCCAATTTTGCCGTCATCACACTCATACTTCATAAGCATCAAATGAGTTACTATTACTGCTTTTACGTGATTCAGCGTAGGCCGTCCAAGAATGACATTATAGGCTGTCAAATCTCGGAC
Organism: Beta corolliflora; assembly: GCA_947648045.1. Taxonomy (NCBI): domain Eukaryota; kingdom Viridiplantae; phylum Streptophyta; class Magnoliopsida; order Caryophyllales; family Amaranthaceae; genus Beta; species Beta corolliflora. The sequence goes on from CANSZD010004044.1 coordinate 108,179, forward strand.
GACCAAGAACTTTACAAACAAAGTCCGCGAAGCCTCCTTCTCTCCAACCCGGACAGGCAACGTGACTGTTCCCATGGGATGGATAACTCCTCCCCCAAACCCTATAATGGGATGGTGGACGGGAACCAAGTTCTTTTCGTCGAACTTTAATCTGGACAAACAATCAGCACTAATGATGTCCGTCGAGCTTCCAGTATCAATTAAAATCCTTCTTACCCTTAGGTTTGCTATCTTCATTTCCACAACCAAAGGATCATCATGGGGAGTCCTCAGCTTGCCCCGATCTTGCTCACTGACCACCACCTTTGGGAAGGGCTCAGCCTTTGCCTGATCAGCCAACAAGACTTGGCCAAGCTCCCTAAGGTAGTTTTTGCACCCTCTATCCTCCGGAAATTACGAGAACAACATCCTCGTCTGTGCTCTCACTCTCCTTCTTCTTAGTCTGCCAATTGTCTCTCCTCTGAAACTTCTTTCCCCCTTGAGGTAAGTATGAGTTCATCTTTCCTTTACGGGCTAGATCTTCCAAAGCCCTCTTAAGGTGCTTACATTCATTGGTTTCATGGCCGCAGTCCTTGTGAAAGTGACAATACTTGCTCTTGTCTCTAATTCTGTAAGGAGTCTTCATCTCGGCTGGAGCTTTCAGCTCATATTGATCTTTTATCTCCATGAGAATGGAGTATTGGTCCTTGCTGAATTCAATTGGGTTGGATGAAGAAGGCTCAGATGCTTTCCTTTTGCTTCTTCTGGACGAAGTAGTGGTAGAGGCTATGGCCCAAGTCTCGGCCTTTTTGGGGTTGCCCTTTTTTGGCTGGGCAACCTCTTCAGGCTTCTTAGAGTCGGGGTGCTTGGCCTCAGCACATACTTCAGTAGCATGTATAAAAGCTTCAGCTTCCTTTAAAGCTTCGGCAAGAGTGGTGATTTTCTTCTTGACAAGATCAAACTTAAAACTTCCTGGCCTTAGTCCTCCCGATAAAGGCGTCAAAGGCCACCCCGGCATTAAGATCTTGAATCAAGGGCTTCTAGATCGAATCTCTTGACAAAGCTTCTGAGAGCTTCTTTAGGTCCTTGGACGATCTTTCCCAAGTGCATGCTTGTTTTTTGCTCTTGCTTATTAGCAACAAAGTGACTAGTAAATAATAAACTGAGTTCAGTAAAATTGTTGACTGAATTGGATGGAAGGTTGTTAAACCACTTCTGAGCTACACCCTTTAGGGTAGCCGGGAAATTCTTACACCAAGTACTATCATCTACTCCTTGGACATACATCTGATGTTTGTAAGCGGACAAGTGATCATCGGGATCAATTGTTCCATCAAAAGGCTCTATCGTTGGAAGTTTTACCTTTGGGAAGGGGGCCTCCATGATCCTGGCCGAGAACGGAGTAGGCCAATTGATCCGTGAGGGCTCCCAACCGTCCCTCAATGGGTATGAACTCCTTGCGATATTCTTTCATCACAAGGATTAGATGAAGTATTTGCGGAGTGCTGGTCGCTTATGGACCATTGGTTGAACTACTTGTCTTCTCTTGTCTTGGACGAACAAGGGAAGTCCCCGGACTTCTTCCTTCCGTTCCGGATGGCATCCTCAAAGGAGGGTCTCCCCAAATACGGGGGTAGACCCGCGTGGCCGACCGTTGTAGAGGCTGCAGCCCTCTTTGCCTCTAGGTATTCTCCGGCATCCGTTTCCATTCGATGCCCACTTAGGCGAGCCCGATCCCTGGTCCTAACCACCGGGTTCCGGGCCCATCTTCCTCCCGCTGTTCACCGCCTTCGGCTCGTTTTCCTCTGGCCATCCTCCTGAGGGTTCCTGACGAATAGGTCGGCTAGGACCGGACGATCTTCTTGGGAACGCCCCTTGAGAGGAACTAGATTGTTAGCGGGCCGGCTCGGGGGTTGCCGGAAAAACAACATGTTGCTCTTGATTCGTTCCTAGGACAGTTATGACCATCTTTGCTCGGAAATCATCCAAGGCGTTCTCTAGATGGGCGGCGAGCCATCGGACGTTCAAGATTCTCTTGAATGACAAAGGTTGCGACTTGGTCTAGTAACTTGAACGATGGACGGGGTCGATCCCTTCCTCGAGGCGGTCTCTCGTGTTCTACTCGTGTCTTGAAATTAACCTCAAGACTTCGATTTCGGCAAGGTTGGACGATTGACAATCATTCATTGTTGCGTCTCCCCGCGACGGGCGCCAAATGTTTTGTCTCCTTGTCCAACAAGTAAGCATGTAGATTGAGCTTTCTTGTCTAGCAAGTAAACTAGTATCCCTTAGATGTTCTTCCTTGGAGACTTGTGCAACAAATGTCCGAATCAACCTAGTCCAAGCCCGAGCTTCACTCCCAAACCCGCAAAAATGGACCCACCCCCGGGAGGTTTGGGTGGTGGTTCCCCCTCCGAAACTTAAGTCGATATCGGGAGTTGTAAGAGAAAGTAGAGATAGAGAGAGAAAGTGAGATAGTAGTTTTGCTGCAGTAACTTTGCACTGTTTGCATTGAATGATATTTCTCCTGATTTCAGGAGTATTTATAGTGATAGCAAGATGACAACTATCCTTAAAATTCGCTTACCTAGAATAGTGGCTTCGATTGACGGGGAATCGGAACATGACACGTGGCGGGGACATGATTTGTGAAGATTTATTAACCACTCTCCTGCGGCCACCTTACAAGGCTTGGGTTCGACTTGTTGGGCCGAAAGTTAACCTTTTAACCCAACCGAGTATAGCCAGAGAAGAAGCCTTTTTCTATGTTACCTAGGGGAGGACACGTGTGCGGCCCTGATGAGCCCACGTGTCTTTTAAGGAGCCGTAGATGTTAGGCTACAACAGTTATATACTAGCTTAAATACAATATAAATATAAAACGTGTTTTGAGAATACAATTAAATATTTGGCGGTATTTCATATTAATTTTCTTCGTTAATGGTGGTTACGAGAATAAACCATTCACTTGAGGGTGGCCTATTTTAATTGACTCTGTCTTGCATACGACCTTATAGGTGTGGCCACGGGCGGTACAACTGTCAAAAAATGACCTAATTTGAGACCCCGACCGAACCCGTAATAACCTCAGAATCGACTTGCACCTTAAATTTTGGTAAAACAGGTCACCTGTAACCTGACTTGTATCTGACCTGATAATAACTGATATTTGATCTTGACCCAATACACTATGACCTGGACCTGAACCGACACCCGCCCAAAAAAGACCGATAACTGAAGTGATGCGACCTGACAATGATCCGAACTCGATTCGACATCTAACTCTGATTATGACCGAAACCCGATTATAACTCGACGCAACCTATTATTGTCCCGACTGTTGCGACCCGTTACCTAATTTACCATACCCAATGCGACCCGGTACATGGTTTTACCCGAATTATTGCTACATGTTACCCGATTTTACCCGACTTGTTGATTGTTGATAACTCGACTTGTCATTGACTTCACTACATAGTAACATAAATCAAAAACTAACACTACTACAAAAAGGCATATAACTAGATGAACTATTCAAGCATTGATTTTCAATGAAATCTTAAATATTGACAAATTTGAAGCAGCGCCACACAAGCTATATGACCCGTTTCATACTGGAAGCGACCCGAAAGTGACCCGAAACCAAGCATGGCACAACCCAATTATAGCACAACCTAATAACTACCGACCTAAACTTGACTCGACTCGACCCAAACCACTATTGTCCCGACTGATAACTATTCGACCCACGCATGACTCTGAACTCGGAAAGCACCCGCTATAAACCTCAATAAACCCGATCCGGACACCACATGACCACGAAAGATAACTCCGTCCCGAAATTCACCGTGTCGAACCCGATGAACATGAAAGAAGAAACAAACCGAGGCAGATTGACTCGAATTACGACCACTCCCCGACATGCACCCAACCTGTTTGATTTAATGACCCGACACGACCCGACCGAACATTTGAAACCCGAGATGACCCAACCTAAACCCAAACTCGAGCAACTAAATTGATAGTTCTAGCGCGGGGATCAACATATCGACTCATTTTCAAAAGGTCGTATCTCACTCATTTCTCATTGGAATCGAGCTTTTTGACCAAGCGTTGGAAAGCTATCAAGCCAAATTTTCATCTCCAACTTAAATCTTTCCAAGATATGAGTGTGATGTGAGATATGATCTTTTGTATTTGAGCCTTGTACATAAACCCTTATGAACAAATGGAGTTACTCTTATGAACAAATTGAGTTACTTATATGAATATGTGGTTACTCTTAACAACAAAATGGTGCTACTCTTATAAATTAATGTGGTTACTTTTATAACAAAAGGGAATACTAATCATTTTACTCTTATTAGCGAATGAGGTTACTCGTATGAAGAAATGAGATTACTTTTGTAAACAATTGAGGTTACTTATATGATTAAATAGGGTCATCGTATAATTAAATGAGGTTACACTTGTGAACGAAAGAGGTTACTCGTATGAATAAATGAGGTTACTTTTGTGAACAATTAGGGTTACTAGTATGATTTAATAGCGTCATCACATGATTAAATAAGGTTACACGTGAACAATTAGGGTTACTAGTATGATTTAATAGCGTCATCACATGATTAAGTGCTCTTATGAAAAAATGGGGTTGTGAACAATTGAGGTTACTTATGTGATTAAATAGGTTCGTCGTTGGATTACGTGGGGTTACTCTTATGAACGAATGAGGTTACTCGTATGAAATATTGGGGTCACTCGTATTAATAAATGAGGATTACTCGTATGATTAAATAACTACACCGTATAATTAAATGAGGTTACTCTTATGAACGAATGAGGTTACTTGTATGAATAAATGAGGTTTATTTTTGTGAAGAATTGTGGTTACTCGTATGATTAAATAATGTCGTCGTATGATTAAAGCAGGTTACTCTTATGAACGAATTAGGTTACTCGTATGAATTAATGGGGTTTCTCTTATGAATAAATGGGGTTACTCGTTTGAATAAATAGGATTACTAATCAGTTTACTCTTATGAATGAATGGGGTTACTCGTATGAATAAATGAGGGGTTACTTTTTGTGAACAATTGGGGGTTTCTCGTATGATTTAATAGGGTCGTGGTATGATTAAATGGAGTTACTCTTATGAACGAATTAGGTTACTCATATGAATTAATAGCGCTACTCTTATGAATTAATAGCGTTACTCTTATGAACGAATTAGGTTACGCGTATGAATTAACGACTTTACTCTTATGAATGAATGACACTACTCGTTGAATAAATAGGGGTACTAATCACTTTTACTCCAACCGATTCTAGTTTCCAAAAGCGTTTTCATACCAACTTCAAACTTCCGCTTCAAAACATTCTCAAATCAATTCGAAACTTTATGAAATTTTAACACGTTAAAATAAACTAGAGTAGTACCGGTTTAGGCTTAAGAAACTCTGAAGAAGTCGAAGTATGCTAGGAGACCGAAGGTTTCAAAGTTCACCTTAGTTTTGTGTGAATCTAGGCATCAAATAAGGAGCGTTTTCCTTGGATCTTGGGCAAAGCTATCGAGTATTCGAGTGACGAAGAAAATGAAAAACCATGAGAGAGAAGAGAGAGAAGAAAGAGATAAGAAAATCACGAGAATGAGAGAGAAATAAGAGGATGAACTTTATTTATGGGCCTACCACATATAGGTGTGTGGCCACATTAATTTGTGATTTTAATTTGTTAGTTAGAGGTGGTTTCCAGTTAAAAAATTCGAACATTTAACAATTGGAAGACAACTGTGCAGCGGGCCCTGTTCATTAGTTATGTAAAATAGTAAAAGTTAGTACCAAGTTACCACAATCACACTTTCTCAAGTGCCAAATACAAGCCCTCCCGAGAAAAAAAAAGGAGTGGCTGCCTGCCAAAGGAGGCAAAACTACTTAAAAAGGTCAGCAATATCAAACTTTTTCAGCTATGAGCTTGCTCAGCCTGAAATTCTTTCAAGAGCCGCACGGACTGGCGGTAGAGATTGAGATCCATGCCGTCAGCATTCCTACCAACTCGAGCCTTCAGTATTGGCTGAAAAAATGATTTTTAATACCATTGCAAATTCAAAGAGTTGCAATTTCTCCTCCAATTGATCCAAAGATTGGTTGCATAACAAGTCGTACCTGATTCTCCAATTCAAAGGATAGTTCGCCTATAAACTGATAAATGGAACCCACTCGATAGTTTAGCTTCACATACTGCGTGTCAATGTTCAGTGTTGCACTTCTGTCAACAATAACTACCACAGCGGTCTCCACATTATAATCCAGTAACCTAACAAAACAACACATATCACAATAGAAGTCTTAAATTGTGCTCAGGTTGTTCATCACGAAGTACATGTGCTTAGGTTCAGCATCAAGTGTAGAATGCACATATAACATTGAAAACTCAGATAATGTTGTCAGAGGGCAGTAACAGAGAAATCTTCAGGTACAATCAGAGAAGTTAAACAGTATATGTCACTAAGCTAGAGCCACAGGTGCATTATCTAAAATTTTGTAGCTCCACAAACAAGAATTGAAAGAGAATCATTTTATTTTCTAGAGCAATGGAAGATCCTAAGTTAGAGCTTTATTACTTTCATTATTTAGCTGACACTTGGGAGCATCACACAAATGAAAAGATCCAATAAAAGTATAAGAAAACACGGTGCACTTTAAAAATCATATGATCTCCTAACTTCTTCTTTAGTTTATTGTAGGGAGTATGTGCTCGACAAATAAAACACCCTTACTCATGCAGATTGTCACTTATCTAGATATTATTGGCGGACCAGATATGGAAACTAAAAGAGTTAACAATAGTGATTTTCTGCTTAGTCTATAGGTGCATGTTGAAATTTGTTGTGTATTGTCTTTAGCAACACATATGATCTTGGTTAAAGCCAGATACTAATTTTGTGTTTGGTTTCGAAGGAAATTTATCTATTTCAGAAACAGTGTATTCACTATAAGTTTAATCCAAGAAGGCTGGAGTCTAGATAAGTTGAGATTCTTTGTTATGTAATTCCATGTTTGACAGGACAAAATCTGCTCACTAAGCATACTGCAGAAAACAATATGTAGAAAACAACTCACTTTCCAGTAACACGTAGCGATGCTCCATTCTGGAAATGTGGAGGAAGATGGTTTCAGCTCTTCCAAATTGACCAAGGCACCTGAACTCACTACTGATGCCGCCATGGGTACAACAGTCTTAATTCTTGCACAGAATGAAAACTGCAAGACAGCAAGAACAACAACAAAGCCTTAGACCCAAAATGATTTCGGGTCGGCTAACATGAATCGTGACCGTGACCAATGAAACTAGAAAAGAGCGGGAAGTTATAAAGAATAAACAAGGAAGAGGGAGAAAGTGAAATTAATAAAAGTAAACCAAGAAGAAAAAATTATTATATAAAAAATAACATAAGGGGGTAAGAAAATAAGAAAACTTAAAAAAAGAAAAATGTAAGGATAGATACAACAACAACAACAACAACAACTAAGCCTTATTCCCAAAGTGATTTGGGGTCGGCTAAATTAGCAGAATCGCCCAGAACCGTTACCGTAGGAGATGCCATCGCCAGGAGTATAAAAGTTTTTTTTTTTTTTTTTTTTAAATTTTTAAAGATTTTTTTTTTTTTTTTTTTTTTGCAAAGCTTTACCAACAAGTTTTAAAAAGGTTCTGTAAAAGGTTTTAATACCAACACTCGAAAAACAAATAAATGCAAGAATCATATAGAGAGAGAGCCAAGAAAGGACGGAGAGAAAAAAACAGCTTTGTAGGGAAAACAAATGAAGAGGTTAGAGAAAACCTTAAGAAAGGGTATAGGTAAAAGAATGTTCAATGCAAAATTTTTGCAAACGCAAGAAGTAAACTGTGAGGGGTCAAAAGGGTAGATATATAAAGTCAAGTCAAGTCATCAACATATATTCTCTCCCTCCACTCGCTCCGAAGCCCAAGTAGACTCATATCATTCTCAATCACCTTCCTCCAAGTTTTCTTAGGTCTTCCCCAACCCTTTACAACCCCATCACTTTGCCACCCTTCCGGCCTCCTAACCGGGGCATCACTTGGTCTCCGCCTTACATGTCTAGAATCGCAAGACGTTTACACATAATTATCTTTCACAATCGGTCGGTCCATCCACTTTTATATGTTAAGGTAAGGTTCATGGTACGGTTGAATCATATAGCCTTATATCGGAAAACATAAGGTGGAAACATGGTGTCAAAACAAGGCCGCATCGTATCGTATCGCCCGTGTCATAAAGGTTTTCAAATCTACCGAACCGATATTACCCGCATCGTAAAGGTGAAAAAAAATGCATTTTAGGCGGGTTCTAGGGATATTTCATGGTTTAAGCCGATATTTGACGTTACGACAACCGCATCATCCCCGTTCCCGCATCACCGTGACCGTTACCGTGTTCGTAACCGAAACCGCATTTTCGAACTATGGGTAGAAAAGGCATTGATGAAGACCACATAAAAAGAATGAACTTTCAGATATTGTTATTATTATCAACTAAACAGCACTGCCAACCTCCCAATCATGTATTATTAATTTTTTTACAACAAGAAAAAAAACAGAGGTTCAACATCACATATGCAGACAACCAAAATATGCATTCTCTGAAGATTCCATACAAACAAATCCTCCTACAGCTATTATTCATCAATTCCAGATAATATATCGCACACAAAATTTACTCTCTAAGTCTCCGATATAAACCCCGAATCATCAATTATATCGATCAATTAGGTAATTTTAGTGATAGAAAACCACACCAGATAATCCAGGAGAAGTTTAAAACTATTCAAATAAAGGGAAGTCAATAACGACGCCATCAATGTGCCCTACTACCCAGTAGATGACCATCTTATACATTCAGCTAAGTTTAGTGAACCCAGAATACCTTGTATTTAGCTATTAATAGCGGCCCGTCCCCCGACATTTTGGGGCCTCGGGTTAAGGGCGAAGCATGAAATAAGGGGCCCTAATGTGGGATTAATGTAAAAATTAAGTATGAAATTTAGGTGTAAGTGTTTGTTATGGTATTATATTATACCTTGTATTTAGCTATTTACCCTTAAGTAAATATCAAATTAAGAACTTAAGAACTTAAATTTCAAATTTTAAAAATAATAACATTATTTTGGCTTAAGTATCCATATCCTCAAATGAAATGATGTTTATCATTATCTCCAGACACAAAATCACTGATAATGGTGTCAACATTACAATTAAAAGATTGAACAAACAGGTAACAATGATTCAACAAGCAACTCCAAGTTTCATGCTTTTCTATAAGTTGGAATCACACACCAATAAATCTATACGAACAAGGAAATCATACATTCTCAATTACATAATTGCAGGTTTAAATAATACAAAAAATAAAGTCTGATATACAATTGATGAAACGAAATCACAGTGCAAACATGTTTACATCCAATTCATCTGATATACAACGCAAACATGATGCATCATTGATTCATTGCATTGGCTAACAAAACTCGAGTTAAAACCGCTTAATAAAACCAACAATTGCTTCTGAAACATCAAATTTCGAATCCAAAATATCGCGAGGAAAAATCAGAAAATATAATTAAAATGTATATGGAGAGTATGGAAGTATAATTATTTATACAAGAACTCAAACCTGTTTAGAACCGAAATAAAAGAAGACCATTAACAGGGAAAATCATCTTCAATGGACAAGATTTTGTATAAGCTTGAATGAAGAACTGAAAGAGGTTGACAATATGATAAGACTGATATGATGGGATTGAAAATTGATAGATTTTTTTTTTATTTGGAGAAGGATTTAAATTGACATGGAAATTTTCCAAAATTAAATCTGAAGTTGGAACGGGTGTACTGGAGAGAGTGATGAAGGCAACAGTATACACTATACAGGATAGTTCCAGTCTTACACGATTTACAATTTATCTTGGAAGAATTGATTCTACCAAGGGGTGTGCAAAAAGATCCGATCCGAATAATCCGATCCGATTATCTCGTTGATCCGATCCGAAATTTCGATATCCGATCCAGGTTTTGCCTTTCTGATATTTCGGATCTGATATCCTTAAAAAAATTTGATTTTCTGATCGGACACTGATCGTAACTTTTAATTTTCTGATAATCCGAAAATTCGAATTTGAACTTTTTTTTTTTTTTTTTTTTCGGAAAATCCAAATTTCAAATTGGGCCTTCGCTTTTACTGCCATTTTACTAATTCTTAGATCTTAGTCTTAGGAAACCTAAGGCCTAAACCACAAAACTATCTCAGCCCCTCAACTCCTCGAGTCACACCTCACTCTCACGCCTTCTTCATTATTTTCACACCCGAGCTTGACCACCAAAGACTTGACGCCGAAGTTGAGGCCCTAAATCTAAGGTCTCACGACTTCTCTCTCACTCCCCACGGCTCACACTTCTTTCACTCTTCACTTCACTCTTCACGCCGGAGTTCGACTCCTCAAAGCGGAAAGGTCAGCGGCAAAACAGCCCAGATCCATTCAACCATTCACTACTTCACGCCCTCTTTTCCCTTTAATTTCCCCTTCCTCAATTTCTACCCGATTTTTCATATTCTATTTTACTTTTTTGGTTGTGTGTGCCCGTTATGTCGAGTACTATTATGTATAAGTTGCTTTGGTGTTAGCGACTTACGAGGAATATCAAATGCCATAAGTGCTCTTTTGTTGGCTTCATTTTACTTGGTTTTAATGCCCCTTTGTTAGATTCTTAAGAAATGATGGCTATTTTGCCATATTTATTTGTTATATTTTACTTCATTTTTATTTGTTATATATGGTCGGGCGAGAAGACAACGCTCTGATTTTGGATATTTCTGATATCCGGATCGAATATCGCATCCGATCCGATCCGAAATTTCCGCATATCCGAGATTTTCTGTCCTGATTCGGATCGCTTTTTTGGCGATCCGACATTTCGGATCGGATCGGATCCGATATCCACAATGCACACCCCTACTACTAATCCAACCTTTCGGCCTTTCGCTCAAAATAATCACACCTTTTTGATTATTTTTTAATAATCCAACCTTATAGCACTATTCGCTTCATTTTGAGTCGTGACTCGTTGAAATAGGTTGATGACCAGGAGAATGGGTTAATTGCATACGTGTCTTGTTTTAATTAGTTTTGATTTAATTAATTAATTTAAATTTTAATTAACTTAACTAAAACAAAGAACCACCAACACCACCACCAAGGCTTACCACCCCCATTTCGACCCACACCCAGACCAACCACCACCATATAGTCCGCGCAAAACCCCTCCCCACCCCGTGCGAGACACACGACCACCGCCAAATCTCCATTGTTGCAACTCCCCGAAGCTTCTCTCTCCTCCCAAAACCTGTTTGCTCGTCGGGTGGGGGAAAATTTGTAGGGGTGGGGGAGGAAGGGAAATACCGAGCCGCCTCCATTTTCGCTTTCTTTGAGTGCATTTTGAGCAAAAATGCTCGGACATAAACTTATTCAGAAAGATAAAGGAGGAGATCTTCGACCAAAAGGTTGGATTATTAGATTCAATTTTTTCCTTTTTATCTTTTCTAAGCTTAAAAGTGAAAACAATATAATGAATTTGGGCTTTTCTCCTCGGGACGACCCCCGGCTGCACAGGATAATTTAAGTTATGTTTAATTTATCTTATTTTCACCGATCCGATGTGAACTTATTTTTTCCGATCGATCTAACTCGGTCCGAACTTATCCAAACTTATCCGATCTAAACTTATCTTTTATAAAACATATTATTACTAATATTATTATTACTTTGTATTTCATCACTAGTATTACTATTACTATCATTTTATTACCATGCACAACTTATAACAACAACAACAACAACAACATTTTATTACCATGCACAACTCATCCATTTTGTTTTCCTATCTCCTATATTATCTTCTATCTTTTTCGATTCTATCCATATCTTTTACCAAACCCGTATCTCCCATCCTTTTATAAAAAAAATGATCTCCATCTTTTTTTTTGAAAATTCATCCTCATCTTTTCTTCAAAAAAATCATTCTCCTATCTTTTTCAAAATTTTATCCCATCTTTCACTAGTGGAAAAAACAGCTTTTGTTACTTATCAAATGCTTTGTTGATTAATCAACCCGAGCATTTGTGATAATTTTAGTAAAAATTCACAAATGCTCGTGGTTGATTAATCAACCGGAGCATTTGATGTCAAATGCTCCCGGTTGACTAATCAAAACGAGCATTTGTGAATAAATGCTCCTGCTAGTCAACTGAGCACTTGGATTGTTAAGCGTGAGATTTTTTTTGGTGAAATTCCCCCGCTAATTTAATCAAATGTTAGTCGACCCTATAGTTCGCTCCACTCCCTCCCTCTTTTATCAATTTTCCCTCTCCTAAGTCGCCCACTCTCTCACTCACTCAGCCGTCCTCCGTCGTCCCTCCCTCCCAAGTCCTTCGCTTTCCCCCACTCCCATCCTCCGTCGTCCACCGCATTTGCTCGGCCGACATATTAGGCTCAAGTCCTTCCGCTTGGTCGACATATTAGGGCTCAAGTCGACTTCGTTTGGTCGACAAATTAGGGCTCCGCTGCCGACTTTTGTCCTGTGTAAGGGGCTCCGCCGTCGTCCTTCGCTTCCTCCTAAGTCTGTCGGATTTGACTGCTTTGTCGATATATTAGGGCTCAAGTCGTCGACATCTCTGCCGCATTGGCCTGCTTCGTCGCCAAATTTTGGGTAAGGCCTAAGGGACACCACTCAAGATTGTACTTTACTTCTCCTTTTCCAAACTCTTGAAATTATACATTTTATTTTACTTTTAGTTTATGCAATTATGAAATATGGGTTTGTCAATTTCTAGCCCTAGATTCAATGCAATAATAAGTAATAGCATATGATGGTATGTTATTCTACACAAGCAGTAATAGCAATAAGATGAGCAAATATTGTTTTCAAAATCTAGGTTGCTTGGATGAACTAGGATTTTACATTGCTAGGTTTAAGATTGATATTACTTGTTGGCTTGTTGCTTTATTATGTTCATAACCCCGTGAAATATGTTGCTAATTAGGTAAAATCGATAGATGGTAAACTAAAAATTTGATGCTAAGTTGTGATATTACTCCCTCCGCCGTTCTCTCTCTTTCCCTCATCAAAATGCTTCTCTCGTCCCTCTTCAATCTCGATCCGCTCCTTGGAATGCATGTCCAGGTAATTTCGTACAAACTTTATTGTTGGATTTAGTTTTATTGCTGTATTTTTTGGTTCCTTTTTTTTGGTTTCCTAGATTTGGGGATTTTTTTAGGGTTTTCTTTGATTTCGTTTAGGGTTTTGTTTGGGTCAACGACTTCATCTCTTACCTCGATTCCCATCTCGGTACTCGCAAAGAAGCCAATGTTGTTCCTGTGCAGCTGTTCCGGAGCATGCTAAAACACCTGAAGTAATTGAGTCGCCGCCGACGCTATTGAGAGATGCGTTCAAATTGGAGTTTAATGATGAATGTAATGTGAGTTTTCAGTAGTACTCTTTATTTGGCCTCTATGGATCTTTATATTTTCTTAATTTGAATTTGTCCGATCCCACAATAATATGAAGCTTTGGGGTTGTCTTTGCAATTGATTATTACTATTAAATCAAGAACAAAAAAAAAATGATGATCCATGATTTTGAGTGGAAGATAACTTGATTGGGCGTACTAGGGAATTAAGTATAGGTGAGGCCTTAACTGAGTGTCAACGGCAAAATCTCGAGGAGAAGTAGCAGGTGATTTTTTATCAAGATTTATGCTCCAATCGTGAGGTAAATTTTTCATCTTTTAAGTACATGCATCTCGCTTGTGCTTTTCACACTTTCCGACTATACTTTTCTTGTTTCCTTAAGGTTCGAATATATACATATTAGTGCATATACAACCGTTATAAGACTTCAACAAACCGTGCTTTATAAGTATTTAGGGTCTTAGGGATACTTACAATGAAGGTATTGAACAATCTCCGCTTGGTCGCCTCGGGTCTTATGGGTTCTAGAGTAATATTTAATAAATATGGTTCTTGGATGTCTCGGAAAAACTAGTACATAGCGCCCGAGCAGGTGCCGGCTTAATTTGGTGGGCACGAAAGTCTGGGTGAGCATTAGTTTCCCCGTTGATACCGTCACCAAAGTTAACATCAAGCCCGGCAATGAAATTCCTAATGAGTTTGCATTTTTGAGGTATTGCACCCTCAGGTCACTTCATTATGTTGGTTATTGTTTCTCCGTTTTCAATTTTAAGTATTTGAAAACCGAAAACATATGAAAACTCAAAAAAATAAAGTAGTTATTGGTATGAGTTTTCAAAATTATTAATTTCACTACTATAATTTCTAAAATTAAAAAACCAAAACAAGAAATTGATCGTATTAAAATGACCCCCGAATGGTTATGGATATATGATGAATATTTCATGTCATTTGGAGTTCGGCTCAACAACGATAACAATAACAACGATCCAATATTAATCTCTGAACATAATCAAGCAAACTCGCTTTAGTGGCTACTTGTTGATTTTTTTACTGCCCATTTCTCTCGCAAACCTTGTATCCGCTTGCAACACTATTTCGTTGAGCCGCAGACTGCGTGTTCATTTTTGCCCTTGTTCAGCAAAATAATATACTTTGATATTTCTATGAGCACTTTGATGTTGTATTTTAATGACCCGCATCTTTAGTCCGATGCGATTCATGAGCCCGTTGTTCTAGGCTTACCTAATTCTTTTAGCGTTATGGTTTTTTCTGCATTTTTTCGGGTTTCTTATTTCTATCTTTTTAATTGTTGTATAGGCCTATCTCGATACTTGATAAATGCATCCTCCCGAGAGCTTCAGAAACGAGTAAGAAGGTGTGTGTCCTCCTTTATTTTCAATCTGCTTGGATGTGGTCTTTAGTTGCTTGGTTTGCGCCCGTGCTTCTTGAACTTCGGTTTCTTGTGCCGAGTCTGTCCAAGTTACGCTTCTACCCAAGTTTTGTTATTGATAGTAGCTTGATTTTCCTCTCTTTGAGCGCTCGACATGAAATTTTCGAACTCTTATATTGCAAGGAAGTCGAAAATCATATTGCCTTTTTAGATGTGATAAACAAGTTGAATTTGCACTTATCAAGAAAAAGGAGGATGTGCTTGGTGCTTTATCTCTTATTATGTATACCTTAATCCTAATTTCGCTAGTCAAGTATATACTCGTTGTTTTACCGGAAAATGATGATGGTGAAGGTATAGCCAACTAACGAATATTCATTGTTCACTCTCCTTTTTCCCTTCTAATTCCTTCGTTAAAACACACTATTAGCGCTAGAGTACCAATTTACTCAAGAGAAAATATTGGTTAAAGTGTTCTTTTGTAAGATCTTTTGAACATATTCAGCTATGTTGCCGAACCGGTTTCTAGTTTATGCCCCGAAGTGGCTCATGATGTTTCCATGGACTCTAGTATTGGTTCGTAGTGTCCCAATTACATGAGCCTTCCGTCGACTTTTAAATAGAGAATAATAACATCTCAAGTGAAATACTATATGTGCTTTTAGAATTTTGGTACTCGTTTATTACTTTATTTTCGAACCTTATCTAAGGATTGTTGATTTTTTTATTGTAATTTTATAAGTGTCTAATAGGTTGGTCCCGATACGAAATGAAAGCCGCTTGCGAAGTATTGGTGATAGGATAGCCGCTGCAATTTACTTGGAAAATTGGATGCTTTTGTGAATTTGCTATGCTTATGAAGGTAAATTTAAGAAGCTTTACCATGTTTATATCCTCGATGTGATCATTACAGATTTGCAATATACGAAATCGAATGTAAAGAATGATGGAGAGTCGGGCTTAGGAATTCAAGCATAGTATGAACAACCCCCTTCCCAATAACTATATAAAAAAGGAAAACGAGAGAATGCACAAGGATCGGTAGTTATATATATATATATATATATATATATATATATATATATATATATATATATATATATATATATATATATATATATATATATATTTGCATTCATCAAGTGTCCACTTATCGTTGTCATTCGCTATTATATATTATCTATGTAATACAATATTCATGGATCAAGATTACAGGATGATAGATAGCCGTCTTCGCTTTCCCTTTAATTTTATTGTTTCTTTTTCTCTACAAATGTGGATCAAGATGCAAGATAAAGTGATCGCGTGGGGTGAAAATGGAAGTGTTTGGTAAGTGCTTTCATATCTTTGTCGAGTGCAAACACGCGTACTTTCGGATAATTAGAAGAGTCACATTAACACAAACGGTAGCATGTTTGGTTGACCTTTGCGATTGATGAAGAATAATAGTAATAGTTGCTTGCTAGATATGGCATTGCCGCATTATAGCCTATTCTTCGTCGAAGATGCTCCTCGCAGATCCGGAGTTTCTCGAATGTATTTTATATCATGTGACATGATAAGTGCCGAGTCTTTTGCCGATGGCCGAAGATAATTATGTGTATGTTTTAGGTTGTTATTGGACTCGCTTTCGGTCCTCTTATTGTAGTTCCATTCCATGATATGCATAGTTGCTTTTGCAGATAATTTTCTTCTCGGCTTAGTAATTGATGCTCGTGTATAGAAGTTCACCTCTCGAGAATAACTTGATGAACGAAACATATTTTTTATCTTGGGGCTCCTTACGAATGTCCAACACTCAAGCACTTCGTGGCCATATGCCGCACTAACATGCTTTGCCGGGCAAGACTGGGCCTCCTCGCCGCCCCAGCTAGCAAAAGAACTCACTATCTTCCAATACGGCATAATTAATGACGTACTCTAAATGTTTAAAAAGCTTCATGTAAAAAGGTTGGTTCTAACCGCAACCATACCCCTCAACTATAGCTTTTACATGGGTCTTATGTTGGTTTTGCATTTTTATTCTTTTTATTTCCCCAATTATTTTTATTTATTATAGCAAATTTAGTGCCGATCGATCTTTAGAGTTTCGTATATGGTACTAATCCTTGTTGCGCCGCATCGGAATCTGAGGATCGCCTTGTTGGATGCATATAAGAATTTAGAGTTCAGAGTTGTGAGCCGAATTCCTTTGATGTCCATTATGAGAATTGACTTGGTGGATTATTTTGGTATTACAAACGTGAGAACTATAAAATTGAATTTTACTATTAGCTGTCTTACTTTTATGATGATCTCATGAAGAGATCAAATCACAAAGTTAAACAATATATTGAAGGTGTGATACTTCATATCTTGCTTTGTGTCTCATCTATGAAGACTTAAGTTATCTACATTTCCTCATAGGTTCTGGTTAAAATTTAAATTTTTATGGGGATGGCAGACACTTGATTGCTGTGGTTTAAGTCTTGATATGTGTGATATGATCCAACTTTAGCTCAATTGGTAGAGTAGAGGACTATGCTTCATCAAAGAGATAAACCATTAGGTTGCCGATTCAACTTACCCCCGATTTCTTTTATCTCAACTCTTGGCATGATTGTTCTCCTTTCGACAACTTTGGCTTTTGTTAACATATTATTAGCATACTTGAATTAATACAAGGATAAAACTTTCCAAACTTAGTGGAATATTGTTGGAACAATTAGTTCTTTGACTATTTCTGCAGCCATTGAACACAAGCCGACCTTAGCTCAGTTGGTAGAGCGGAGGACTGTAGCTGGTAAATGACACACATGTAATCCTTAGGTCGCTGGTTCAAATCCGACAGGTCAGATTTCTGTCTCTTTTTTTTTTCGCCTTGCTCTCTAGCATGCTTTTTAAGACTTTATTCGTAAGCCTTTGGTCGCGTATGTCTCGTGCTCAAGCAAGTAGAACATAATCTCCTTGGGAAATCCAAGATTATGATGGAATTTCGTGCCTTATTAGTTATTTACTAGGATTGATTTAGCCGAGCTGATAGAAGTCGTAGAGCGTGAGGACCGTACTTTGTTCCCGAGCTGCGGAAAATCTCAGGACACTATCCACTCCCTCCCGGCCTTTTCATTCCTCGTCTCGATTCGCCTTACACCTTTGCGCCCGGGCTTTACATTCTAGACAAAATGGTGGTGGTTTCGTTTCCCTCTAATTGTTAGAGTCTGGCGATGTCGTGTTCGAGTATTCGGATTGGGGGAAGATGTTGTCTATAGTTCGTATATTGTCTAGAGTGTAATGTGTGTTAAATTAATATTTGCAAAATTGTTATATAGGAGTTATAATTACTTTATGTATTTGTTGCCGGTCAATATCATTTAATGAGACATTTGCTGCATGTGTACTATGTTGAAACACAATAATCCCCCCCGCTTTTTGTCATGTTGTCATTGAACAGCCTTTAGCAAGCCGTACGTGTTTTTTAAAAAGAAAATATTAGCAAATGCTCCGGTTGTTAAGGGAAAACCGGAGCATTTGAGAACACAAATGCAAACCGTGCATTTGTTGGTTAAATGCTCCGTAGTGTCCAAACAACCGAGCATTTGATCAAACAAATGCTCCGTCAGAAACCGAGTATTTGTAAAATGCTCAAATGCTCGTATGACCGCCTCGCTACGAGTCAAATACGGAGCATTTGGGGCCTTTTAACCGGAGCATTTGAGCATTTTTCCACTAGTGTTTAATCTCCTATCTACTTCCAAAAATTCTATCTCCATCTTTTTTTTTTTCAAAAAGAAAATATATCCATCTTTTTTCCTATCACATATCTTTTTTCGAAAATTTATCCTTGATCTCTATCCTATCTCTCTATGTATGTTTATCCATCATTTGTGTACATCGCCTAGGATTCCTAATAGTGTCCATCTTGTTGTAAAAGTCTCATCCACCTAGGAATTTTAACTCCATTAGAAGTCCGTCTCGACCCAAATATCTATATTCATCCAAGCTTCACTCCATTTAGAGTTCTTCACCTCATCTAACTCGTCCTATATGTTAGGAGCCTTTAACCCCGTCTCTTTGGTTCACCCACCTAAGAAGTCTAGGGTCGTTAGAATTCTTTTTCATCATAGGAGTCTAAATCCGTTAGAATCTCGTCCATCTTAGGAGTCTCGAATCCATTAGAGTTCTTCCCGATATTAGAAGTCCAAATCCATCGAATTCCGTCCATTTTAGGAGTCTAGGTCCACTAGAGTTTCATGTATATTAGGAATCTAGCATCCTTGAAAGTTCGTCGAATCTAGAATTTTAACGTTATTAGAAGTCTATCAAGTCTAGGATTCTAAAGTCATTGAATTTCATATCAATTGAGACCGCATTCATACTAGAATTCATTTGCATTGCATAGTTCATCATTCATACACTTCATGCATAATTAGAGTTCATAGGCATTTAGAAGTCTCATTGCATTCATACTCTCCATTTCATCTCATGCATTCCGTATTTAGTAGTCCCAACTACAAGGCGATCCGATTCCCCCTTTCGGGATATGTAGGCAAAGATTTACAATGTTCGAACGCATAGATTGAGTCATGCATACATGCATTAGGTCTAGGTCATCCAAAAAAAATCATCATGCATTTAGGATATTCGATTTGTTCCTTGAAGCTCAACTTTTAAACAAACATACATTCCCCATTCCATTCCTTTCTCTCCATCATCAATCCATCTCTAATCTCCGCCGGATGATCCATCGCGAAAATACGCAACATGTCAAGAACACCTCAAGAACAAGTTGGATGAGTTGAAGGGTACACTCGTAGATCTGGTAGCACGTGTCTCCAAAGCTAGAGGCACATTACAAGGCACCAAATAGTTTTACCGCAATCACGACCGACCGACAAAGGATCGGGTGAACTACATGACCTCACACAACACGAAGTCCGCCGATAAACCCTTCCATCGAACTAATCCTCGAAAGCTCGCCTCATGCTAGAGGAGGCGAAAGAATTATTGATGTTTCACCTAACGCCCGAGCACTCTAACCGAGATACATTCCGGCCCTCGCATCAACTCTTTCCATGCCTAAAGAGAAAGCCTACATAGGACCCACTCTGCATCCTAAGGAAGACGTGAAGAAGGGCCAAATCGGGACAAAAATGCCCATTGCAAGTACCATAGAGGAAACAGACATAGAACTAACGATTGATATAAGTTAAGGCACCTTATTCACAACATGATAGAAGAGGAAGACTTCCAATCCTCTCGAACGAGGTCCCAAATAAGATGTAGGTCGCCGACATGGGTACAAGTGGATTATTTAAAACCCCGACGGCACAAACCCCACTAAAGATGACCCATACTCAAATCTTTTGCCAACTCCCCGCTGAAAGGTGCGATTTCCCCAATTGGATCCCTAGAAGACCCACCTAAAGTAGAAAGAAATCCGACGTGGGATGAGGAATCCTATTGCTAATATCATAGGGGGAAAGGTCACCCTACCGAAAGGTGTATGAGCCTTCAAAGGGCCATTATCCAAGACATGATCGATGACAAAGACTGCAATTGCTATCCGATCCGGACTACAAAGACGCGGCCTCGCCCCAATAGCATATATTCATTAAAACACCCGGACTCGCTTAGGTCCGCTGGAAAAAAACATATACACCTCGTCTCCTTTCATTTAGAAAGAGACCTCATGAAGATTGAAGCAACGAAGCGGTCTTGTCACACGACGTAGGAGTCTAGACAGATTTCATTTTTCGTTTCATCTCTCTTCTTTTTCCTAGTCTAATATTGGTTTTTCCCCTCTTATTTGCATGTACTCATAATTTTCAATTAATAAATGAATATTTCTTTTCATCCTTGCACTAATGAGCATCAATGGAATTCACGATTGTCGCCTTTAAAAGAAATGAATTTCTAACTCTCATGACTATTCTAATAAAGGCAATGAACAACCGACATATATAAAAGAGGCCTTCCTCCCCTTCCCCACAACGCATTTCTCCAATCCTTATCATGCATAACACCCCTCTCCTTTAACCTACCTCATAGGAAGTACACTTGACAACAATTCAACGTAAAGGGCAAGTAAAAAAGAGCACCAAAATCAAAAAAAAAAAGATGAAGCAAAAAGCCAAATAGCAGACAAAAAGAAGTGCAAAATATCAAAAAAAAAAAAAAAAGAAGATACGCCCATCAATAGCTTTGTCAAACCCGACTTTCTTTTACCTTCAACCTTCACTATAAACCTCGAACTTCATCAAAGGCCTTGACCTCCATAACCAAAAACCATTACAAGTCAAATCATACCTCTATAATAAACCTTCGTTCAAGCAACCATGCACATTTCATTCCCATAAGCCATAAAGACAAACCCAAGCCCGCTAGGTCGAAAACCCGTAGGGGCGACTTAGGCAAAAGTCGTGGCACCTTCTCATTCACTAGCCCGAATCTACGAATGGTCCGATTCTCGCTAAAGATACGTAGGAAACCTCACCCCGAGGTCCGACCGCTTTAAACCAAGTCAAACCTACATCATTATCCACCCTTGTTAAAGACCTCTTCCAAATCAATGCCTAATTCATTGCAAATGGCTCCAAAGCAAAATGCTAGGCCGCCGATTAAAATGTTAAGAGCTACGATCGGTCCGATTTCATCATGGATGCGCAGGCAACCTCTTTTGAGGCCCACCATTTTAATTCAAAACTTATTTTAAAGGCTCGCCTAGGCCCATGAGAAAGCGCGATCGCGCAAATCATGAATTCTAAATGCTCATCCCTACCCTTAGATTATAGGATTCCGATTCAAACCCGCATTATCGCGCCTACCCTCATTGTCGAGTCGATTCATTATGACTCCCGCTCTCTCTCTTCTTGTTCTAATCACTTCCTTTTTCTAAGCCACATTATCGCTTCTAAGCCAACCTTAGCATAACCTTTCAACACCCGCCAGGTGACCGCACATCATCTTCGAGTGTTTTTTTCTTTCGCCTTTCTTTTCCTTCTCACCTTAGGAACCCTATATGGAATTTTCGGTCGTGAAACTTCCGCTAAGCGTGACGAGATATCTTCAAAATCAAGTAATCAAGCGACGTACTTCATAAACCCCATCTTACCTGGGGCTTCATCACATCTCCACACGTAAAATCATAGGCTCCAAGTACAATGCCTATCGTAATAAGGGACTTCACTACGAGTCCATATCACGACATTCGGGGGCTTTAAAACCCACACGGAGACAACATCACATTTATTTATGGGCTCGCTTTGGCCCTCGGCTTACAAAACCCGGAAGCATATACAACTCAAGCACTCCAAAAGCTCGTTCTTATAACGCATTTCAAATCCAACATAGTCTATTAACCGAATAGATTATCCCTCGCCTCCGTGTGTACCTTGATAAGGACTTCATTACGAGTCGATACAAAATATTGCGGGCTCCTGCACTCCATACGAGATCCTAATCAAGCTTTATGGGCTCGCTGAGGCCCGTAACAACTACAACACATTTTAAATCAAACATAACCTACATCGGATCATCCTTTGGGGGCTTCCCCATTTCTTCTTTTTCAAAAACAATTTTCAAACGAAAACGAGCTTCTTAGTGGAACAACAAAGCATTAGTGTCATATTCTCCGCATTAGTGTCACATCTCCCTCGCTTTTGCATTACATATCCGCATCATCCAACATTGTGTCAAACATTGCAGACTCCTTCGCCCCAATTTGCCATAGGATTCTGAAGGCTCATAATCATCGAAGGTCACACATACACACACACGTATGCACACACGATATCACCTTTAAGTCTTAGAATATATTAGAGGTCACTTCCTTTTATAGGTCGCCTCTTTTCCGTATCATACTAGCACTCACATCATCGGACACATGCATGTCCCCTAGTTGTTTTGTCCGTATATCCGTGTGTTATTTGTATCTACACAATCTTAACATTAAACGACTTATATGAGTTATATTCGCCAAAGTCTCGCGGACTCACTAGCAAATTCACAACTGTAAGACAAGCGCTATATACATGGTGCGCTGGCCCCGCAACGACGACCGGAGAACGCCAATAGTGCCACGCGATACCAAGGCCAAAGGCCTACCAGATAGACTTCCGCACGAAGCGTAGGCTCAGAAGGGGCGCTCCTGGCAGCGCATGCACAACCCCGCAAGGCAGGCTCTGGGGTTTCTTAGCCAAGTGGGGCCTACATGCTCAACTTCTCTATAAATTCAAATGTTCACTACAACATCGCATTGCGGTCCAAACGCAGACGTACGACGCGAAAGCGTAGGGCTCGTGCGCTGCTCCCGTGCACAGCTCCGTACATCACGCGGGGGGTTCTTACCTGTGGAGCTCCACACGCTTATTCCAATGATTTTTCCAAATGTTCGCATTACGACATTACGTACGACAACTTCAACGAACTTTTCAAAAGTTTTAAAAAATACGACTTACGCCATCCTATAAATTCTCGACGCCTATCATTCAAGAAACAATGAATACTCGGGAAAATCGATGACGGAGACACAAACCCGTCAATAACGGACACAAGCCGTTAGGGCTCAAGCTGACCACTTCCTCTAATCAACTATACTATTTTCAACGCCCGGAGCGGTCCGCCAACAAGCGCCCCGTGGAGGGGATACAAAATACTCTACACCGCTTTGTCATGGTGCGGGTCGCCCAACAACTCGCCGCTGAACGGGATATACAAACACACTCTACACTATTTGTCTTTGAGCGGCCGCCCCTACCACCCTATCCCCTCGTGGAGCGGATACATATTTCTCTGGCACGCTATTTGTCCTGTGAGCTGGTCAGCCAACAACAAACTATGGAGCGATACAATACTCTACACTATTTATCCTGCGAGCTGTCGCCAATGTACTCAGGGCAAGTACCAACCCCCGAGGTGCTGATACAAATACTACTACACTATTTTTGTCCCTGGAGCTGTCGCCTAACACCTCATATCCTCTTTGGGAGCTGGGATACAAATACTCTACACTATTTCGTCCTCGAGCCGGTCAGCCAATGTGCCTCATGCCCTGGAGCTGCTTTGATACATACAAATACTCTACACTATTTGTCCTTGAGCTGGTCTACCATCACACCACTGTGAGCTGATACAAATACTTCACACTATTTTTGTCCTTGAAGCTGGTCAACCGTCACCGCCTCGCCCCGGTGAGCTGACACAAATACGACTCTACACCATTTGTCTCATTTCCACCTATCATCTCATTTTTTGCAAATTTACAATTACTTTTGCAAATTAATATGTTTCACACATGTCCGCATCGGGTGTTTTTACTTTCTATTTGCGGTGTACCGGCGCAGAAAGAGTGATTTTGATCGCAGAGCATCTAGGCATCACTCTCCGTTCCCCCCGACACGTATACTTTGGCCTTTCTCGACTTACAAAACCTCGCCGAAGGGGAGCTTCTCGCACACATAATCGCTGCCTCCCCATTTGGCACTCTGCCACGGACTATACTACCCCGCCTCCACCGGGTCCGGACTGGTGAAAGCATTACAGTGAATTCAGTCTGAAAATAAAATATTTGTAAACCCAAATCCATTTTTTCCCTCCTTTTGTTAACTCATTTCCCGAAGGCCCCATAGCTTGAAAATTCCTAAAATGATGAAAGCTCTTTTTAAACCAAAACCCAATTCTTAATTAATAGAATTCACATTTCACTTTTATTAATTAGCTTTTATTAATAAAAATATCTTTATAAATATAATCTTTTTCCCAAGCCGCTTAAATATCTTTATTTGACTCTTTTCTAAAATCTTTCTTTAATAAAAATCTTTTAGAAATATATTATCTTTCATAAACCTATCGCAATCCAACTACCTAAACCTATATATCTCCTCACCTTATAATACCGTGCTATTCTCACTGGCTAACAGATATTATCACCTATACTCTCAACGGCATAAACACAAATTCACTCTGGCACTCATCTCACAACATCATCTCACAACTCCTCCATACAATCCCTCCTCACCTAATCGTCACCAGTAGTACAGGAAGGTCAACGCTAATTCCTCCTGACCATATTCATCATCACACTACATCTTGATCGCCTATATTCATCATCATCATCTAATCATTGCCTATTTCCCTAAATTCTCCTAAACTCACGCTGATCTTCATCCATCAACCATCATCATTCAACGCCATCTCACCAAATCCTCACACTGGCCTATATTTCCCTGCACAATTCCCACTTTTTCTCTCACCGCCACATAATCCAACACCACATCTAATAATTGCGCTCTTTACTACATAACGAGATCAAATCACAAACATCACACAACAATATAAACCGGATCTTTTTTCTTTCTTTATTAGACGCAAACTATCTGATCAATCACAAACTTTTTTAGGTTCATGCTCAACTTTCGAACATCCAAGATCCATACAAATCATCGACCTGATCTACGAATGAAATAATTTCCATGGCCAACTAAATTAATCACCTTTATTTTATTTTATTTATTTTTATTTTCCGTTGAAAAAATTTTTAACATTCTATTCATTTACTTACCTGTTAACTCGCCCCCGCAACCCGTAAAAATATCAGTGGATATATTATACTAACTCCCTTGCATTATTTTCTCTGGGTTTTTATTTTTTTATTTATTATTCATGTTACATGACACTGCGACAAGTGACACCCTACGTTATTATCATAAACAAGACCCAAAGAATCGTCAACATTAATCGACACTTGATAACCCGCTGCGAACATCAGAACACGTATAATAACACGTCACTAAAAATGTTTTTTATTATTTCCTAAACCAAACCTTACTAAATATTTTT